>BPLR01015488.1:0-72228 GCA_021605095.1 Caerostris extrusa
CTAATGACTAATTATTTTAGCACATAGCTACTACTAACATTTCTTCCTAAAAATACTTTGAAATTCTTTGTCTCACTTACATAAATAGCAAAATGAATGACTATTGGAATTGCCATAGAAATGCCTTGAAAATGAGGAATAGTGGGTGATTTCTGCTACTAAATCCTGTCTAATTTTGTTGCAGAGAGCAGAGCAGTGGCGAGACTCCCCACCTACGTGCACTCCAATCCCCAGGGCCCACCAGCTTCAACAACGGGACGCTGGTCCTGTCCGATGTGGAAGAAACAGACGCTGAATCTTACCTGTGTCAAGCCAGCAATGGAATCGCCGCTGGACTCAGCAAGATCATCACCCTACAAGTTTTGGGTACATATTAACTCAATGAAATATCCATATTCATTTTTTTTTTCTTTATGCAGAAAAATATTTCCAAATCCACGTTATTTACTTTTATAATTGAAGTCATCTAAAGCCACATTTCTTTTATGATATAAATATTCAGACCTTAGTAGTTTCACGAACAGAAGTAACAGAAAGTTTCAAGTTGCTTTATGATATAAATATTCAGACCCAAGAGTTATCTAAACCTCAAGTTGTTTTCTTTACGAATAGAAATAGCCATGCCCAAGTTGTTTAATTAATGAACAGAAATATCTAAAGCCTCGCTGTTGTTTTCACGAATAGAAATACATACTCAAATTGCTTACTTACTGTACGAAAATATGCATAACCCAAATAGTTAATTTAATGAATAGAAATAGGCCTATCCAAATAATTTACTTAATGAACAGAAATATATAAGCCTTCAAGTTGTTGTTTTTACGAATAGAAATAACCGTATAGAAGTTTGTTTACTTACTGAACAGAAATAGTCATACTTAAGTTGTTTACTTTGTAAACAGTATTAGCCATAAGTCTATTGTTTACTTTAATGAATAGAAATATCCGTACACAAATAATGTATTTGATGAAAATATCTAAACCTCAAGTAGTTTTTTTTTATGGAAATAGAAATACAGCCATATCCAAATTGTTTACTTACAGATTAGAAAATAAAGCAAAACCTAAGTTGTTTTCATTTTGCAAATACAAATAACTATACGCCAGTTGTTTACTCTATGAATAGAAATATCCATACTCCAAGTAGCTGGTTTAATGAACAGAAATATCTAAGCCTCAAGTTGTTATTTTTACGAATAGGAATAGCCATACACAAGTTTTACTTAATGACCAGAAATAGCCATACCTAAGTTGTTTACTTTGTAAATAAAACAGCCAAACCCAAGCAGTTTACATAATGAATAGAATAGCCATAGCTAAGTTGTTTGCTTTGTAAATATATAAATAACCATACGTAACTTCATTGCTTAATGAATAGAAATATCCATACCAATTTACTTAATGAACAAAAATATTCATATCTAGTATGTTTGTGCGATTAGCAATATTAGTTACTAAATTGTTTATTTAATAAAAATATCCATATTCAAGTTGTTTACTTAATGAATAGAAATATCGATATCCACGTTGTTAATTTAATGAATAAAAATATCCATACTTTATAAATAGTAATATTCATACTCAACTAGATTAAGATATTTCAGTTTTAACTCTTTTGTGGCATCGTTTAATTTACTTTCTGGATTAATATATTTCAATGACATGAAAATATTATTTTCATTTTTAGTTTGATTCCTTTTAATTTTAATATTAAACACCAATACAGTAAGCTATTGAATATTAAAAATTATATTAAAGAGCTCACAAAATAATGTCAACATATGCTGCTGTTAGCATTTATATACATTATGAATGAAAAAGATTTGACACCGTCTAGTCTACCTTTCCGTATAATTTTCACAAATATGGGGAACTCAAATTAGAAAATTTGTATTATGACATCAAGGAGAATTTTTATGTATTTGTTTAGCATGGTGATCTATAATCTGACCCCCCCCCAATAATTACAAAACGAGATTATGATTAAAATAATTATTATACTCGTAAGTACTTATCTCTGAAAAAATTCTCACTTCAACAATTTGCATTCAATGTTAACGTATTTCTTTAGTTATTTATTATTTTTCATTCTTTGGGTTTTTAAACAAATAAAATAATCAAAAAAACAAAAGAAAATTTTTATTTTATATATATCAATACACATTTTCAAGTATCTGTAAATCAGTATAAATGTATTGAAATATTTTTCAGTGCCCCCGACTTTCAAGGAACCTTTCCAGACCAAGACCGTCACGGAAGAGTCCAACACCACTCTGAGGTGCATTGCAACAGGCCACGCCCCCATTGTGATCACGTGGCAGAAGGACAAGTCGCTGATGGACATCAGCAAGCGAGGAAGGTACAGTGATATGTTATTTGAAATCTTTATCAGCAAAATCAGCTTTTGAAGCTTACAAAGAATCGAAATTATTCAAATTTAAAAAATTATTATTAATTTTTAATTTTTTTTAATTGTTGAATTCTTTGAAATAGAAGGAAATTTTAGAAGGTTTAGATAAAAGAACAACAAAAAGTCATCATTTAAAACATTGGCATTTTTAATAAATATAAAATAACTGGGAGTGTTATTTTGTTAAAAAAGTGTTCGAATAATCTAAACTTATTAAACAATGTATTTTTCCGGTGTATATTTTTTTAATTTTATTAATTATATCGCGTGTATTAATTTCGAAACAGTTAGTTAGAAATAAATAAACCCAAAGAAAAAATACATCACATCATTGGAAATCGATTGGAAATCTAGGCATTTCATTGACACCAATCGATATCTTTTACACAGATTAGGCCAATATTATCTTCCCAAATTTCCACACTTTTTAAATTTCATCTTACAAAATAACTATAAAATAAGAAAATATAGCTAAGAAATTTTGATGGTGGTTATATATATAGCTTTATATGGATTTTAAAGAAAATTCGTTTTCTTTTCAAAACTGTTTTGTTATAACTCTAATTCGAAACTCAACAAAGCAAGAAACACACAATACATAGTTCAGTTACTAACAAAATCGCAATGAAAATTTTCAAAAAACAAACTACAACTGATAACAACTTTTGGCAATGAGGAACTTTTTGTAGAACTCGCTTTTTCCCTCTTTTCGGCGAGATAAACAAGTAGATCTCTCTTACTTTTAGAATCTTAATTAACATCTTCGAGAACGATTGTGATTTTGATTTTTTTTTTATCCCACTTGGTAGACAGCAGCATCTAGAACAAATTCATGAATCCTTGTGGTCTCATGGAAGGAGGGAAAAGAGGGCGACAGCTTCTGTTGTGATAGGACATCCGTAGGTAGAAGTCTGACTTGGCTCCGTGATACTTAAGAAGAAGACAGTCTTTTAGGGGGAATTACTACACATTTGTGTATAATATTTGAGAAAACCTGGAAAACTCCTACCAAAGGTAGTCCGGTAACAAGGCAAGATGTTGAACATCCTAAACGCCATCGAGTCTCTTCGTTTTTTGAAACAGTGTCTACAACAAGGCCGCCAGCGAAATTGAACCTCCGCCTAAAACTCACCATCGGCGCGAGTTGCCACTAAGCCACGAGCGGGCAAATAATTTCTAATTACTTGAATAAACGAGATCAACCATTATTTTTATTTTGTTTTTTAGAAATATATTTTATAAAACAACCACTTTTTAAAATTTTTTTGAATGTATTTGCATTTGAAAAAAAAAAGTATGTTTGTTTCAGATGTTTGTTATTATATAAGGTTTGATTTTTTTACAATCTAAAAAATTTTAATTTTTTTATATATTCTGTTTTTTCTTCATAATGAAATGATTAAAATAGTGTCAAATCACTTTGATACAATTATGATCAGTTAGAAATGGAATAAAAAACTTTATAATCGGCTGAGCCGATATACAGCAGACATTTTTCAAATATAAAATTCACGAAAATTTAAAAAAGGGATCGTTTTATGTACAAGTATATTTCTAAAAGAATATAATAATTCTTGATCTCGTTTATTCAAATAATTAGAAATTATTTATTACATCTAAACAAGTGAAAGGCGATTTTCAAATTTTTTTATTTTATCTCTAATTTGATACAATTTTTTTTTATTTTCAATTGTATAAAAATTATTTATTGGAATTCTTCGTAAAAAAAATCTTATAAATTCATATGAAAAATTATTTATAAAAAAATTAATGAATATTTTATTGTGATTTAAATAAATAATATATTATAACATAAATATTATAATTAAAAGAGATTTATAAAAATTTATAAATCATAAGAAAAGATTCTTAGTAATGTAATTTTGATGTTATTATGTCATAAATTCTAATTTAATTAATATAAAAACGAAACAACAATCTTTAAATATAAAAAAAACTGAATCATTCCAAACGATTTTCTTTTCTTGAAAAATATCTTTTCACTTCAAAATAAAATTGTCTTTTTCATTAAAGTAATTAAATTAAATTTTAATTAATTAATTAAATTATTGAATTAAACTTTATTAATTATTAAATATATATATATAAATATATCATTATATTAGTATTATGTCATTATATAAATTAATTATTATGTTAATTATATTAATTATTTAATATTAATAATTAAATGAATAAGTTAATAATGTAATTAATTAATTAAATATTAATTTATTTATTTATCAATTTAAAATTTAATTAAACTTATTTAATTAACTTTAAATTAATTAATTAAATTTTTATTAAATTAATTTAATTGTATTTTTTCTTTTTTACTTTTTTTTAAATTGTCGAAATAAAATTGTCTTGAATAGTCACCAGACGATCTTTTTAGAGCAATTTTACATTTTAAACTTAAATTCTAAAAAAAAATGTATTTAATTTTTTTAAATTTTAATAATTAAATTTTTGTCTTCTATCTTATGCAATGCATATTTCATCAAATTAAACGCAATAATGCCTATAAATTAAATCTTTGAAAGAACAATTAATTATACAAATTACTAATTAAATAAATATAAAAGCTTATTTGCATATTTACAACATATTTTCGTAAAATTATTACAAAGAGATTTTTATAAATTCATCTATTGTAAGTTCTCTGTTCGTATAGTATGTATTTTATAAAAAAATTCTGAAAGAATTGATTAAATTTTACTACAACAAATAGAAAAACCAGCACAAAAATTGTTATTGTTATATTTTATTATTAATAATTAATAAAATATGACAATGAAGTGTATCGTTTTATAATAAACTATTATTAATTAGAATGCCATAGAATTTTTAAAGTACATAAAATGATATGAAAGCTTTTGGTTGAAAAAGAAGAAAATAGAACTAATTAATTAATAATTAAATAAAAAAAAATACACAATATGTGCTAATATTTAGTAAATTCATAAAAATCCGTTAATAGTTATTTGCTTAAAAAGTCATTAACTATTATTGCAAGTTGAGAATTTTTTTTTTTTTTTCTTTTCCGGAAATTTATTCTCGGAAATTTGATAAAGGATTTTTTTAGTAACGTGTGATTAGAAAAAGAAACTTACGAAAAATAAAATGGTAAATAACTGAAACTAACAACGTTGTAGTTTATTTTGTTCCAAATGCAAAAGATTGCTGTTATAACATGTATTGTTAGGAAAATCGATCATAAATAAATAAAGGAATTCAATGGCAGTAGTTGGTACGTTATAAATAAAACAATAAATATAAAAAAACTAGAATGAAAAATTTTCGACGTATCATTAAAGGAGCAGAACAAAAGACATATTTGAGCCTTTGTTCAAAGTTATTTCCCAACTCAGCATTTGGGGTCATTTACCCTAGAGTACCTGATCTGTAGAAGTTAAAATGTTAACCATGTTGTACCACGGAATTTGGAATTGTTATGCAATATAATTTGGAACAAACCAGTCAGACCAGTCAGAGTCGATAACTAGAGTATTCGTTTCTTTCGTACTTTCCGTCTTACAGATTTCATTGCGACGATTCCAAATAAGCATGGGACATTTCGGTTCGCTTTCTTTTTCTTCATTGGCGCAACAGCCCCATGGTGGGCCAAGGTCGTCCCCTACTGGCATTTTTTTTTTTGCAAGGTAGGATTATTAGTCATATGCTCTACAGTCCTATGAGACCGGGACCTGCAGTCTAAAGTGGTTTCCCAACCACTATAAAAAGATAGCATCGCCGGGACTCGAACCGAAAAACTGTGGCAGGCATCAGTCCTTCGGTTCGATTTAGGTTGTTTAAATTCAAACAGATTGCAGATTGAAACTCAATAGCAATTAATAAATATAACTAACAAATCAAATATCTATAAAAAATTTTATATTTTATTTTACCCATAAAATTATGGGTTTATGGGTAAAATACCGTTTATTTTACCCATAAAATTATGGATATTTCTTCGTAGAGTGGAGTTTTTCATGTCCTTGACTTTCATTCGTGTGCTCAACCACTTTCGATTATTTTTTCTTTCACGAGCTTTTTTGTCTGTAGTATTTATTTAAATATCTTTCACGTGATACTAATTACAATGTAATGTATGCGTTTTGTTCTTATGTTTTTACATTAAATTCAAAATTTTAGTGTAGCCGGTATAGGCGCAGCCGATTACAATTTTTAATATACTTTCGTCTATTTTTAATATAATTTAATTTGATTTATAAATTAAAGTAAAGATTAAATTTATTTTACTACTTAAAATTCATCAAAACTACCTTTCCTTCCTATTACGTCATTCTGTAGAAACTGACAGTCTTGGTCAGCTTGCATCCGAAAACTCTCTCAACGAATTGAGTGAATTAAAAAGCAAAAAGAGAGGGTATCTCCAAACGTCAAAGAAGTTAATGATTCTAAGTAAAGCTAATGATCATTGCTATTTTTTTTTTATTTTTTTTTTAAAACATTGCTGTTTTTTTTTTTACATTTACATTTTATGGGTAACCTGCTTAATCGCTATATCGACTTAATCCGTTTCTAATTCATCCTAATTATATTAAAATCGTTTAACAATAATTTATTTATTGCGTTATGTCGAAATAAAAATAAATTTAAATAAAATAAAACAATAATTTAGAATGTAAAAATTCAAACCTATATAATAACAAACATATGAAGTAAACATAATTTTTTTTTAAATCCAAAACATTCACGAAAATTTTAAAAAGTGATCGTGTTATGTACAAGTATATTTCTAAAAATAAATTTAAAAGTCATTCTTGATATCGTTTATTCAAATAATCGGATTTTTATTTGCCTTCGACTCGTGGCTCGTGGCAACATGAGCTGCTGGTGAGCCATAGGGCTGAAATTGTAGACACAGCTTCAAAGACGAAGAGACTCGATGGCTTTGTAATGTTTAGCCTCTTGCATCATGAGTCGGAATACCTGATGGCAGTTTCCGGGTTTTCTCCATACGAACCAATGAGGGGGTTCAACATACATTCTCCAATGCGGAATAATTTTCCCTAGGGCGCAAGTCTCCTCCTGCAGGCTCCGCACGGCACACTCCTCCTCCCCGATACGACACGCAAATACGGGGTAGTTCCTCCCAGAAGGCACTGCCCTCGTTCTTCAGCGACTCGGAGCCAAGTCAGACTTCTACCTACGGATACTCCATCACATCAGAAGCTGACCCCTCCCTTCCTTCCTTTCATGAGTACACACGGGTTCGTGGACTTGATCTAGATGTTGCTGTCAACCAAGTGGGATAAGAAAAAACAGAAATTATTTATTACATCTGAACAAGAAAAAGGCGATTTTTTTTTAACTATTCTAATATCAATTTTTAGTGTTTACTTTATCGCTAATTTGATATAAAGTATTTTATATTCATTTATATAAAAAAGAATTTATTAGAATTTTTGGTAAAAAAAAAAAAATTCTTATAAATTCGTAAAAAAAGATTATTTACAAAAAAATAATGCATATTATACATTATATTATATTATAAACAGTATAATTTAAATAATATTTATAAAAAAAAAAAAATTTATATAAGAAAAAATTCTCAGTCTTGTAATTTTGATGTTATTATGTTATAAATCCTAATTTAATTATCATATAAGTTCATTTTTAACTTTATTTTGTGAATATTAAATAACATATGATGATGAACATGATGAAAGTAGATTATTTTTAGAAGAATTCTACATATCAAATTAAAATTCATTAAATTTAGAGAAAAAATTGAGCTTTTTTTTTTTAATTTAAGGCAGACAAAGACAAGATAATATAAAATATATTATATGTAGAAAAAATTAAAATATGTCAAGTTCCTTAAAAAAAAGTATTATTAAAATTCCCTCGCATTTGATTTAAAATAAAATGCATGTTTACATTTAGCATGTAAATGTAAATTTTATTTTAAATGTAATACAAATGCATGTTTACATAGAGCTAGTTTTAGATGGATTGACTGATTAAAAGACTCGTGAAATAAACAAAATTGAACATTTTTGTATATTTTTTTCTGTAAGAAAATCTGCATGAAAACTGATAAGGTCTGAAATAAATTTCGTGTATAGTTTTGTTGCAATAATATATGGATTATGTAAAATGGATTCTAAAAACGCTCATATATTAAAAAATTCAATCGCTTGTTATTTTGATATTTTGCCACAGTAATATAGATGATGCACAAAAATGGTAATGAAACTAAATGGAGGAATATTTTTAGATATGCTCAGTAAATTCGTACTGGTGACGGTTTTGTTTATTTTCTTAAATGATTTTTAAATAAGCCTGTTTAAAAACAAAATTATTGAAAACAGTTTTTCAACAAAGCATGTAAACTTTCGTGTGTTAATGGTAAAAGAATTTATGTAATAGTATTAATTAATCAACTAATTGAAAGAAAAAATTGTCGTTCTTTCACGCAAGCAGGTTAGCCAGATTTCAAAAGATATGTAGGAATATTTTTCTGTGAACTCATTTAGAATTTTCCTTTTTAAATAACTTAAAGAAATATTTTACACATTTATCAATAATTTTCAGTGAATTTACCTGTAATATAAAGTATACAAAAAAATATCAGTTGTAAAATTAAAATACACACAAAAAAAAAAAAATCAAAATTGTTGTTTGTTCGCTCATGAGTAGTAGCCAAATTTAGCAGGATATGTAGAAATAGTAAACTGTGAATTCAGTTAGAATTCCTCTTTGTATATAACTTAAAAGAAATATTTAGCACATTTATCATATTTTTGCAGTGAATTTATCATGTAAAATAAAATATAGAAAAAATTATTTGTTAGATTAAAATACAGAAAAAAATTTAAATCGTTGTTTGTTCGTGCATGCGCAGTAGCTAAATTTCAAAAGAAATCTATGATTATTTTTCTGTGAATTCATTCAGAATTATTCCTTGTAAATTACATGATGAAATATTTTATACACTTATCCTTATTTTTTGGTGAATTTATTGTGTCTTATAAAATACAGAAAAATCATTTGTGAAATTAAAATACACAAAAATCAAAACTGTTGTTTATTCGCGCATGCGTGTTATCCAAATTTCGAACGATATCTAGGAATATTTTTTTGATAATTCATTTAAAATTCTTCTTGTAAAAAAAACTTAAAGAAATATTTTACACATTTATCATTCTTTGCGGTGAATTTATCAGATAATATAAAATAGAGAAAATCATTTATAAAATTAAAATATAGAAATAATAGAAATTGTTTGTCGCGCATGCTCGTTAGCCAAATTTCAAAAGATATCTAGGAAATTTTTCAGTGAATTCATTTAGAATTGTTGTTTGTAAACAAAAAAAGTAATATTTTATACGATTATCATTATTTTCAATGAATTTATCAATAAAATATAAAAACACCAATAAAACTTGTTACACAACATCTTGTAAATAACATGAAGAAACATTTTATATATTTATCGTTATTTTTCTCTGAATTAACCACGTATATAAAATATACAAAAAACAATTTAATCTAAAGACATATCTCATTTTACGAACCTGCTATTAAATAAAATGAATCGTTAAAAACACAACAATGGATACATTTTAATAGTTATTTTACTAACCGGACAAAATAGGTAGCAATATTTTGTTATCGGTTAATTCCACCAAATGAGCCAAATATATTATCTCTGTTTCATTTTTTCGTTAAAAACCTACGCTTAAAAAAAACCTTTGCCGATTTTGTTTTATGTATTTAATTCATAATTGTAGATTTGTTCAAAACTTTCTAAAAATTTAAGCAACGTACGCCATTTTCAAAATGCATAACTAAAAGAATTATGATTCTTTTAGTTATGCATTTTGAAATAACATCAAAACGTTATTTTGTCATAACATCAAAACGTTAAATTCAATTGACTTTTTTTTCGATGAAGTATACTTCAGCAATTTTATGAGCATCAATTGTTTACTTTTTAAATTCATATTTGCTGAAGTAGTATTATTCTTGTTTCAAATATCTTCTTTTTTTTTCGCACTTACTTAATGAAAACTTATTGCAATGAAGTCAATCATCAAATTTAAATATTTTTAAGGAAATGGGAACTTGCTGCCTTGACATAAAAAGTACTTTTTATAGTAAGAAATTACGAATAATTCACAAATATTAAAAGAACAGAAAAATATCCATGAAAACTTTTCTATTTACGAGCTGTTACGAGTTCTTAATTTTTAATTAGTTAATTCTTTTTGGCAACACTAAATTAAAACAAACCGAAAATGAAATCGCCCAGCATTCCGTAAACGTAGAAAATATTTTCCTGAACCAGAAACAAACAAACAAACAATCAAAAAACAGAACTGCTTGACTTATTTCATAATCCATATCACCCATTTTAACGTATTCAATTAAAACTTTTCTTTAAACAACTGCAGTTTCTTGTAGTACATCTTCGCTACAATGATCATTAAGAATTTTAATACGGAATTGTTCAACGAACAATTAAAAGAATTGGGTTTTTCCTTTT
Organism: Caerostris extrusa; assembly: GCA_021605095.1. NCBI lineage: Eukaryota > Metazoa > Arthropoda > Arachnida > Araneae > Araneidae > Caerostris > Caerostris extrusa. The sequence goes on from BPLR01015488.1 coordinate 10,929, forward strand.
CAAACTCAGCATTAGAAAAATTCGAACGAATATAACAGAAAATATATCAAATAAATTATTTGCGCTCCAAGTAATAAAAACATAAAAATGCCTAAAGTAATATAAATAGCCAGAAGAATAAAAATTATTTTATAAGACTTTTATGATAGATTGACTGCATAAACCACACGCCATTGTTATTCTTTTGTTTATTTATTCAATCTTTCTTTTTCATCATTGTGGGGTTAAATGAAAATAATTAAACTTGTTCTAGAATAAAAAAAATTCTTTGCAATTCCTTTGATTGTAATTAATTCGGGTTTTTTTTTTTTTTTCTTCCTTTTAAGAAATACGAATTTGAAATACATATTTATATCTGACACATTTTGAATACCAATTCTTATAATCACAATTAACTTTTTTGTATTTTTTTTTTATCGTGCACTTCTATTTAGTTAACTTAAATTCAAAATTGTTTAAAAAAAAAAATATTTTTTTTGGAATTTTTATTAATATTTATTAATATGCATGATTTGTGTCATAAAGATCGTAGCATGCAAGGTTATAAAAAAAAAAAAGAATTAAATTAGTAGTTGAAATTAATTACATTGAAATTAAAATCAATGGTTCTTTTATGTTTGCGTTCCAAATAAATAACTAATTAAATATCATAGACATATACTGTTTCATTGTGATTATTTTAAGTTTACAATATAAAGTATTTGTTTCTATCTTTAGCTTCATAACAAATAAATCAAACACATTATCTTTATTATGAAAGATATCAGAATTTTTAACGTTTTCCATAATTAAATGAAAAATGTTGTTTGTTCGCGCATGTGGGTTAGCCAAATATGGCACGATATCTAGAATATTTTTCTGTGAATTCGTTTAGAATTTTTCCTTGTAAATAACTTAAAGATATAATTTACACAATTATCATTATTTTTCAGTGAATTTAATATGTAATATAAAATACAAAAAAAAAAAAATCATTTGTAAAATCACATATAGAAAAATCAGAATTGTTGCTTGTTCGCGCATGTGGGTTAATCAAATTTTGAGTGATATCTACGAATATTTTTATATGTATTCATTTAGAATTTTTCCTTTTAAATAACCTAAAGAAATATTTTAACATTATCACATTTTTCAATGTATTTATTATATAATATCAAATATAGAAAAATAATTTGAAAACTAAAATACAGAAAAATCAAAACTGTTTTTATTCGCGCATTCATCTTAACAAACTTTTTCACAAGATATCTAGAAATATTTTTCTATTAATTCATTTAGAATTCTTCCTTTTAAATGCAGCTGGCAAACACAGAATATTTTAGATTTAGGCATAGTTTTTCAATGAATTTATCAGGGGGCGCGTGTCTTGAAGAAATATGGTAAAAAATCTATTAGAAAACTTTTCAAATATCCGAACCAAAAATACAAAATTGTCGTTTGTTTGCGCATTCATCTTAGCAAACTTTTGGTATCTTGGAATATTTTTCCATTAATTCATTCAGATTATTCATAACTTAAGGGAATATTTTATACATTTATCGTTATTTTTCTGCGAATGAAACAAGTATATAAAATATAGAAAAAATTAATTTAATCTAATTTACGAACCCGCTGTTTAATAAAATTAATCGTTGAAAAAAACACAACAATGGATAAAGTTTACTAATTATTTAACTAATCGACAAAATAGTTAGCGAGATTTTGTTATTGGTTTATTCCACCAAATGAGCCAAAATTATTATCATTGCTATAATTTTTTGTTAAAAACCTATTAGTCAAAAAAAAAAAAAAATATAATCTTTGCCCATTTCTGTTTTTATGTATCAAACTCATAATTGCAGTTTTATTTAAATGATTTGTGAAAATTTATTTAAAGTATTCCATTTCAAAACGTTAAAAATGGATTACTGTGCAAAAGAATTCAATGATTGTATTCAAGAATATTTGCTGAATAAGAATTATTCTTATTTCAAATATTTTTGATTTTTTTTACTTACTTAATGAAAACTTATTGCAATTAAGTCATTCGTCCAATTTAAATATTTTTAAAGAAATCGGAACTTGCTGTCTTGGCATAAAAAGTACTTTTTATAGGAAGGAATTGCGAATAATTCGCAAGTATTAATAGAACAGAAAAATATCCATGAAAAACTTTTCTACTCAGGCACTGTTACGAATTCTTAATTTTTAATTAGTTAATACTTTTTGGCAACACTAAATTAAAAACAAACCGAAAATGAAATCACCCAGAATTCCGTAAACGTACAAAATATTTTCCTGAACCAGAAACAAACAAACAAACAATCAAAAAACCAGAACTGCTTGACTTACCTCATAATCCATATCACCCATTTTAGTGTATTCAATTAAAACTTTTCTTTAAACAACTGCAGTTTCTGTAGTGCATCTTCGGCTACAATGATCATTAAGCGTTTTAATACGGAATTTTTCAACGAACAATTAAAGGATTGTGTTTTTACTTTTCAACTCAGCATTAGAAAAATTCAGCAGGAATATAACAGAAAATATATCAAATAAATTATTTGCGCTCAAGTAATAAAAACATAAAATGCACAAAGGAATATAAACAGCTAGAAGAATAAAAAAAAAATCTGTTTAAAAGGCTTTTATGATGGATTCACTGCATAAACCACACGCCATTGTTATTCTTTGGTTTATTGATTCAATCTTTCTTTCATCATAGTGGGGTTAAATGAAAATAATTAAACTTGTTCCAGAATAAATAAAAAAGAATTATTTTCTTTGCGATTCCTGTTAAAGTAATTAATTCGGTTTTTCTTTAAAGAAATACGATTTCGATATACATATTTATATTTATATCTGACACTTTTGAAGACCAATTCTTATAATCTCAGTTATTTTTTGTATTTTTTATTTTTACTTATTATTCATTTTTTTTTTTTTTTATCATCCACTTCAATTAAATTGAGTTAAATTTAAAATTGAAGGGTTCCATTATTTTTTGGATATTTTTATTAATGTTTATTAATATGCATGATTTATATCATAAAGGTCGTAACATGTGAAAATTTGGGAAAAAAAGGAAAGAATTGATTATTATAATTAGTAGAAATTAATTACATTAAAACTTAAATCAACGGTTCTTTACGTTTGTGTCCCAAATAATAATTAATTAAATCTCATAGATATTTGTATTTTATTCTGATTACTTTATGTTAAGAATATAATATTTGATTTATTTGTTTCTATCCTTGATCGGAAAATTTGAAAGATATCCAGAATCTTTTTAATGTCATAACTAAATCGGTAATAGAAACGATAGATAATAGAAACAGTAGAAATTAATTAATTTTCAACTTAAATCGGCGGTTCTTTTACGTTTGCATCCTAAACTAATAATTAATTAAATCTCATAGACATTTAGTATTTTATTTTTTTACTTTATGTTAAGAATATATATTTGATTTAAAATATTTGTTTCTATCCTTGATTTCATAACAAATTCATAAACACTCTTAATTATGTTGTTAAAGGTATCCAGAATCTTTAATGATTTTCATAATTAAATTTATGATTATTAATATGTAGACAAGTAGTAATAACACACTATCCCAATAGTAGAAATTAATTAATTTAAAACTTAAATCTGTAGTTCTTTTACGTTTGCGTCCCATACTTATAACTATAATATAAAATACAGAAAAAAATCATTTGTAAAGTTAAAATATAGAAAAAATTCGAATTGTTGGTTGTTCGCGCATGCGGGTTAGCGAAATTTCGTGCGATATCTAGTAATATTTTCTGTGAATACATTTAGAATTCTTCCTTGTAAATAATTTTGCACATTTATGATTATTATTCAGTGAATTGATCATGTAATCTAAAAATAGAAAAATCATTTAACCTAAAGAAATATATCTCATTTTACAGAACCTAACAATAAATAAAATTAATTGTTCAAAAACACGACAATGGATACATTTTAATAGTTATATAATTAATCGGGCAAAAATAGTTAACAAATATTTTGTTATCGGTTAATTCCACCAAATTACCCAAAATTATTATCATTTGTTAACATTTTTCGTTTAACTCCTATGCTTAAAAAAAAAAAAGGTGGCCTTTTGCCGATTCTGTTTTATGTATCAAATTCATAATTGCAGTTTTATTCAAAACTTTCAGAAAATTTATTTAAAATACGCCATTTTTCAAAATGCATAACTGAAAGAATTATGATACTTTTCAAGAATATTTTGTCATAACATCAAAACGTTAAATTCAATTTCATCTTTTCGATGTAGTATACTTCAGCAATTTTATGAGCATCTATTGTTTACTTTTTTTTTAAATTCATATTTGCGGAACTAGAATTATTCTTATTTCAAATATTTTCTATGTTTTTCCATTTACTTAATGAAAACTTATTGCAATTAAGTCATTCGTCAAATTTAAATATTTTTAAAGAAATCTGAACTTTCTGCCTTGACATAAAAAGTACTTTTTATAGGAAGGAATTGAGAATAATTCACAGGTATTAAAAGAACAGAAAATATCCATGAAAACTTTTCTACTCACGCACTGTTACGAATTATTAATTTTTAATTAGTAAATTCTTTTTGGCAACACTAAATTAAACAAACCGAAAATGAAATCATGCAGAATTCCGTAAACGTAGAAAATATTTTGCTGAAACAGAAACAAACAAACAAACAATAAAAAAAACAGAACTGCTTGACTTATTTCATAATCCATATCACCCATTTTAGCGTATTCAATTAAAACTTTTCTTTAAACAACTGCAGTTTCTGTAGTACATCTTCGGTTACAATGATCATTAAGTGTTTTAATACGGAATTTTTCAACGAACAATTAAAACGATTTTTTTTTTATTTTCAAACTCAGCATTAGAAAAATTCGAAGGAATATAAAAGAGAATATATCAAATAAATTATTTGCGCTCAAGTAATAAAAACATAAAAATGCATCAAGGAATATAAATAGCCAGAAGAAAAAAAAAAATCGGTTTAAAAGGCTTTCATGATAGATTCACTGCATAAACTTCACGCCATTGTTATTCTTTTTTTTGTTTATTGATTCAATCTTTCTTTTCATCATGGTGATGTTAAATGAAAATAATTAAACTTGTTCAAGAATAAATAAAAAATTCTTTTCTTTGCGATTTCTTTGATTGTAATTAATTCGGTTTTTTTTTTTCTTCCTTTTATGAAATACGAATTCGAAATGCATATTTACATCTGACATATTTTGGATACCAATTTATAATCTCAGTTAATTTTTTTGAATTTTTTTTTACTTATTCTTTTTTTATCATCCACTTCTATTAAATTAAGTCAAATTCAAAATTGAAGGGTTCCATTATTTTTTTTTTTTTTTTTTGAAATTTATTAATGTTTATTGATATACATAAAATGTATCGTAAAGGTCGTAGCATGTTAAGATTATAAAAAAGAAAAGAATTAAATGTCCAAGTAGTAGAAATTAATTACATTGAAATTTAAATCAATGATTCTTTTATGTTTGTGTTCCAAACTAATAACTAATTAAATCTCATAGACATTTTGTAATTCATTGTGATTAGCTTATGTCAACAATATAAAGTATTTGTTTCTATTGACTTTTAAACTTCATAACAAATAAATTAGATATCAGAATCTTTAATGTTTTTCATAATTAAAGGAATGATTAATTATAAGTAGTAGAAATGCACTATTACAAGTAGAAATTGATTATTTTAAAACTTAATTCAGTGGTTCTTTTACGTTTGTGTCTTAAACTAATAGCTAATTAAATCTCATAGACGTTTGGTATTTTATTCTGTTTACTTTTATGTTAACAATATATATTTCATTCAAAATGTTTGTCTCTATATTTGACTTCATGACAAATAAATCAGAAACATTATCGTTAAGTATGCTGTTGTGATAGAACTCAGAAACTTTAATGATTTTCTTCAATTAAATCAATGATTATTAATGATGTAAACCAAAAAATGGGAAAATTTAATGATTAATTTTTAACAAATAATTAAATTTTATATTAGTATTTGCAGTTAAGAAATTGTTTTACCTTCATGTGAAATATGGTTGTATATGAATAATCACCTTTATTTAGAGTACAACAAGCAACATTTGCTACACATCCAGCGGCAATATCTAGAGAATACGCAACTCTATCCGATCCGATAGAAATAGATTTTCTTGTTAATAAATTTTATTACTGTCTCTGGCACAGGCATGTCAACATATGCATACATGTCGTTATTAATAATATTTCTTTTACCTTCCAACCCAACCAAAAAGTTTTCCTGTTTGCAAATTTTATTGACACTGTTCATATGATAGGACCAGAAACATTTCTCTGGGTTAAAAATGTATACTTAAAATATCCTCTTCTCTGGTTTCCGAAAATTAAGGTAAATCTGTGAAATTGCTAATCGTTAAAATTTAATGGAATTCAGCGTGTACATTAATCAAACAGTGTTTCACAAATTATGGCATAAAAAGAAAAAAACATCAAGTTCATTTCTATATTGAAAATATACAAAATGAAAACGTACTAAAAAAGGGCAGTATCTCAGTTCAATATGGATTGTTCAATATTGAAGCGATCATACACTGAAGTGACAAAAGTCATGGTATACCTCTTAATATCGTGTCGGCCCTCCTTTCGCCCGGCGAAGTGCAGCAACTCGACGTGGCATGGACTCAACAAATCGTTGGAAGTCTTCTGCAGGAATATTGAGCCATGCTGTCTCGATAGGCGTCCATAATTGTGAAAGCGTTGATGGTGCAGGATTTTGGGCACGAACAGACCTCTCGGTGATGTCCCATAAATACTCGATGGGATTCATGTCGGCCGATCTAGGTGGCCAGATCATTCGTTGGAATTGTCCAGAATGTTCTTCAGACCAATCGCGAACAGTTGTGGCCCGGTGACATGGCGCATTGTCATCCAAAAAAATCCCATCGTTGTTTGGGTATATGAAGTCCATGAATGGCTGCAAGTGATCTCAAGTAGCTGAACATAAGCATTTCCAGTCAATGTTCGGTCCAGTCGCACCAGAGGACCAAGTCCATTCCATGAAAAAACAGCCCACACCATTACGGAGCCACCACCAGCTCGAACAGTGCCTTGCTGACAGTTTGGTTCCATGGCTTCGTGGGGTCTGCGCCACACTCGAACCCTACCATCAGCTCTTACCAACTGAAATCGTGACTCATCGGGCCAGGCCACGGTTTTCCATTCATCTAGGGACCAACCGATATGCTCACGTGCCCACGAGAGTCGCTGCAAGCGATGTCGTTCTGTCAGTAAAGGCACTCGAGTCGGTCTTCTGCTGGAATAGCCCAAGAAAGCCAAATTTCTCCGCACAGTTCTAACAGACAAGTCCCTTGTACGTCCCACATTGATTTCTGCGGTTATTTGACGCAGTGTTGCTTGTCTGTTAGAATTTACGACTCTTTGCAGACGTCGCCGGTCTCGGATCGTTAAGTGCAGGCGGTCGACCACTGCGCTGTCCATGGTGGGATGTTATGCCTGAAATTTGATACTCGGCACACTCTGACACAGTGGATCTGGAATGTTGAATTCCCTAACGATTTCCGAAATGGCATGACCCATGCGTCTAGCTCCAACTAACATTCCGCGTTCAAAGTCTGTTAATTCCCGTCGTGCGGTCATCATCACGTCAAAACCTCTTCACATGAATAACTTGAACAGAAATGAAAGCTCTGCGAAAGCACTGCGCATTTATACCTGTTCTACGCGATGCTACTGCCATCCAATGAACAGTGTATAATTGTATAATTGTAACAATATTGTGATTTTTCAATATGGAGTGTGACCACTGGGCCAAACAGGCTTGACAGGGGCTGTCTGGCCTGTATTATTATTAGTATTAGTTCCATGACCAAAATTATGTTATTTATTAATTTAGTTGGTTCTTTCAAAAACGTTTCAAGACCCTGTTTTCAAAGGCAAGTGCATCAATGCACTAAGGGAACCGCACCTCAGTTTGATCAATCACGTTCAAGTCCAATGAACGTGTTTGGTCAACGCAAACGCAAATTAGCCCTTTAACGGGCACAATCCGTTTTCTTTCAAAATTTACATTTTACGCTCTAATTAGAGAAAAGAAGCTCATTTATGACCAAAAAAAGTATTTTTTTAATTTTATTGTTGTGGCTGTTATTTATAACAGGGGTGGTAACATATTCTCCGCCGCCCTATACAACAATGACATTTTACTGATTTATTCAATAGAAAAATATGAAATATAAACAATTTCACAAATAAATATGCATTTTGTAAAACTATTTATTACTAATTATTTCTAAACTAAAAATATATTAATTACACATGAAATAAGTGGTAGAAAAACCCAATACGATGTAAATTACCAAATGTATTATTTTTAATTATTCTAGTGAAACAACATAAAACAAGGAGTTGCACACAATGGAACATCACATGTTCAACATAACACTTTTGTCCGTTTCTGGTTAGTTTTGGTGCTACAAAGTTTGCACCTTTAGTATGCTTGCCCTTTTTTTTTGGTATGTGTATTTGAACATTAGTTGTTCTGATTTCCTGTGGAATGCCAATTTCCTTTTTCGTTGCAACCCAACTTGATTGCAACTTTCAATTTTTACTGCTAAATCCTCCCATTACCCCACGAGCTATTCTTAACCTAACTTCTAGATGCGAATTTTTAGCTACGTTATGATTATTCACGTACAATATATATAAATTTACTAAACTAGTACATAAAGAAAGTAAAATAACCTATGTCACCACTTCTTTGATTTTCTACTTGAGCTATACGATGATTTCAAGTGGTTAAATTTATCCACTCCCCACATAGTTCTTGTATAATCTCAATTGCTTTTGGGCAAACAATTTTCTTTTTAGAGCCATATTTCTGGGTTCCACTTACTTATGTCATTTCATTCATATTATGGGTTGTTGAAAGAAGAATAACAACCTTAGCCATTGCACTGCAACAGTGTCTCTACATGCCAACATCAGAGATTCAAATTTTTTTGGTAATTTTAATTTTTCCTCATGGGTTCAGGAAGGAATTTTTTACCAGTTCTGATGGTACCAATGGCGTATATGTTTTTGGAAAACAGTGTTTCCACCAATAGAACTGAAGTGAAAACATTATCAAAAAGCACCAAAAGAGGAGAGGCAGGGTGCAAATCATTGGTAAGATTTGTTATAACTCTATATCCCAATTCTTCCAAAATGGCACCATCGTCTTTTTCCCTGTATAAACCTCAAATTGATACAGAAACCCACTGGATGCGTCTGACCTAGCCCAAATCTTATATCCTCTTTTTATACGCTTTCCTAACATATCTTGCTTCATGGTCGACAGCTTATTCGGCGGTTAGACTTATTTTTCGATGCTTCTATCTAAAAATATTATTCAATACATTGAGTTACTTTCTTTTTTTAAAATCACTTGAAAAATCTTATAAAAATATTACTTTTATTACATTCCATTTCGAATTATTAGTTCTAAATATCTAAATATTTATGTAATCCAACAAAATCACTAAAGTATGCTCGATAATATTAGTAATAATAAATTTTATAAATAAATGGTGCAATAATATATATATATAAACATAAATATAAACATATAAATCAAGTACTAAGCCAAGCGAAATGCATTCCTGAAAACGAATAAATCAGTTGCAAACCAGGCGGTGGTAAATTATATATCACCTCTAAAATCGCTTAGCAGGCAGTGGTAAATATGTTACCACCAATTATAAATGCGTACAAATAACAATATTTAGCATTAATTTTCAAAATACATAATGAAATCTAGCTATTATATCTTCAAGATACACAAAATACCATTACATAATTTCTAATGTATTTTTATTCATACTTATACTGGGAGGTAGAAAAAAACACGTGCATATCTTCGCCATTTTGCTCGAAAACTGACAAAAAGAGGAAATTTAGCAGTTTACGAGGCCCCCAACTGCGATCTACCGTTTGAAACGTGAAACGCTGATTCCGAAGGTCGGTTTCTGCTAAGGGCGATAGTAAATAATTTACCACCTGGTGCTGGGAATCAAATCGCGTGGTGGTAATATATTTACCACCGCCTTATAAAGGGTTAGTCTCATCACAAAGATAATTTTCCACCCATCAACCTCTATGTAGTCCTCTTATCGAATGAAAGAATAACCAATTGCACTTGCTTCAGGACAAACAATTGAATGTCGTTACTATATTACAGAACAATAACAGTAACTCTTAATCATAGCGGACATTTGAAAAGCCTGCCTACGCACATACTACTGTGTCCAAAAAAGTAAGACCCATTTTCAGTTTAAAATTCCAGGGGTTTATGGAATTTCAATTTTTTTTTTTTTTTTTAGGTTGCTGGCACTGTCCTTCACATCTGTGCGAAATTTGCGTCAAAATATTCATTAGTGTTTGAGTTACGCTTGGCTTTGCGAGACGCTAAAACTAATTCCGGCGATTTTTGAAACGTCTGAATTCATTGAGCAACGAACTTACATTCAGTTTTCTTTTGCGTAAACGTATAGAAGGTTGCAGAAGACATTTGGTGAGCATTCCTACATCGGAAAGAAATGTTTATAAGTGGTATAAACAGTTCAAAGAAGGCAGAGAACGCGTTGAAGACGAAGAACCCTCTGGTAGACCCTTCAGGCTTCAGGCTATTCCCTAAACTCAAATGACCACTCCGGGAACACCTTTTTTGAGTCGATTGAAGAGATTCAACGTGAATCGCCGCTCACTTTGAAGGCCATCCCTGCCGATGACTTTTTAGCATGCATTGAGGATTGGAAACAAAGTTGCTATAAGTGCATTGTGTCCAGGGGGGGGAAGCGATTGAAGGCGATTAAATAAATTTGGAAGAATAAATAAATAGTTTTTGAAAAAAATAATTGGTCTTACTTTTTGGTTACAGTAGTACATTAGATATACCAAATATGTCCCTTTCATAGTTATGATTTTGGTAATAGCGATTTACCGGCTGTCACCAAACCAACAAATCTGTTAGGTCTCAAATCTGGACATACTATCTAGACTTTATATATATAGATAGATAGATATACATATTTATCACAGAGTACATATTTCCTGTGATAAATGTCACAAGTAGAGGTGCGTCTTTACTGTCAATTCCAAATAATACTTCCAATTTTGCTTTTTCATTGTTTTATTTAAACAATAACACACACAATATATGCTTTAATTAGGATACTAAATATTCATATATTTCATTATTTTTCATAAAACAATTTTTTTTTCAGCACGTCAAGATTGCTCACAAGTAAAAGTAGTCTACGAGTTCACTTTTTAACTAGGGATAAAAAGATCAACATTTTATAAAAACTGCATTGTTTCTTTTGTTTACTTTCTCGAAATTGTTCTTTGCCGAAAAAAACTTTTTATCCTAAATAAATTTATGGCACTGAGAATGCAGTTAGCTTTGTTTAAAGGTTTTTTTGTTCTGACAGAATATAGAAGAATTAAGTTAAGAATAATTCATCAGAAATCTACTTATTTGGGAAAAAAACATTTAATAACAATAAAAGTTAATATTTTTTTTTAAATGTGATATTTTCTCACATTAAGATAAAATAAAATTAAATGGCAAATATAACCATGTTTCTAATCAAAATATTAGGAATTATTTTTTAAGTCGTAAAAAATACATTTTTAGCAGCTACATTTTGCTTTTAAAGCCATATATGTAAATAGAAATATAATAATAGAAGCATCATAATTTATTGATAAGACAGGATATGATTTTTTTTTTTATTTCCAGGAAGACAGTAGATTTGAAATGATTGATACTTAATAAAATCAATTTTTCTGTAGTACACCAACGGATCTCCTGTTCGATTTACGTATACTACGAATAGCCCACGACAGGTGTGGAAGGAAGGACGTTACCTTCTGGGAGTACATTTAGCGATAACAATCCGGCATTTGCGCATCGCATAGGGAAAAACTCGATAAAAAACCTACTGGTAGTCTGACTATTGGCCTGATGGCCGATTATTGCTCTGGCGCTCTGTGCCACAGGTTTTAGACTCGAGTCCCGGTGCATGCATGTGTATAGTAGTTCAGAATCCACTTTAAACAGTAGGCGCTGGTCCATTATGACCGTAGCGCGTTGAACGTAGGGCTGACATGCCTACCCTGTAAAAAAAGGAACCATCTTGAAATCTCTCAGCAGCCAGACTGCCTTGGCCAACCATGGGCTGTAGTGCCAGGCAGTTAGGTAGTCACTTATTATTTTTATTTCAGAAAAAATAGTCCAATATTTTATTAGTATTTTGTATAAATATGCATTAAATATAAAATCTATAGTTTATTTTTACAATGGGTGTTCTTTCACAGTTTTTGCTGTATGCATATTCATTCAAAGTATGGTTATGAATTTGATTTGAAAACAATTCATTTTATTCTAAACTTTTGAATTGGTTTGAATTTTTGACTGGATATATGTATGGGAAATTCAATTACGTGGATGTTATAAAAGCCATAAAAATATTGAGTTTTATTTACATAAAAATATTCTTGTTCTTATTCTTGAGTTTTCCAATTATTTGCATCATTTAAATATTTGTTGATGAGAGCTCACATTTCAATTCCTTCGCCATCTCCTTTGACAATGAACACCCACAATTAGAAAACTATTAATTTAAATGGACAGCGTTAAAACTTGGGAAATTAAGCTTCACCTTGCGAGGTAGAGATGGTTGAAAGAAAAACCACTATCATATACGAAAATAAATTGGGGAAAACGTAACAATGGCGATGACTTTAATGTTCAATTATAGATAGATTAAAGAGTGGAAGATCCATCTGTTACAAATTATACTTTCATTAGAGAAAGCGTTATTGGAAAGGAGATTACTTCTTTTAAAAGTGAATTTTCTTTTGAAAGCATAATTGCAGGACATATGTCTCCCTCTCATTTTACTTAAGGTTAATAAGTTTCTAATAGCATATTTGAATCTGTTTATAATTAATCAGCTGGTTCAGAAATTGACCCAAAATGTTGATTTTCTATATTTTATATCAATAATAACGAATCATAAATATGCTATTGATTTGCTGCAAAAACTTATGCATGTTTAATAACTAATTAGCCGATAGATTTAAAATACTCTCATGAATAAATTTTCATGTTAATATTTAAATTTGTAATAAATATTCTTAAATAATATAAAAGCAATAATTACATGAGTACTGTTTTGTATGACATTTGTAGTTATCGGACTATCATTTCCATATCCATTAGTTTTAATAATCATATTACCATGCATTTTTTCATCTAACACTTTTCAAAGGGTGCGCCCCAGAAGATTTCCAGGTACGCCCTATGGTATTCAGAGAAATATGTGTTCAGATATAAAAATAAATGTAATTACTCTTTTTTTCTTGTCTATTTTTTCTTTCAAAGACAACTTTTGTTATAAACAATTAACCCTAATTGCTTTTTTAAATTATGATTGCTTTTTTTTTTGACGTATTATCTCTCCGGCTTCAAAAAGGTTTGAGAACAAATAATCTAACAGCATTTTTTATGTCAAAAGGGCCAAACAGCGATAATGCGCCAAAGAATGTTTCCGATAAACTAAGACAGGTAACTTCCATGATTGGCTACTATAAGCGTTAGCGCCTACGTGATTTTTAATTTTTTTTAAAAAATTACCAATGCAGCCTATGAGACTCGGCCGTCTATAAGTTGTATTATGTGGACATTAACTGAAGAAGAAGAGTTAGTAGTTATATCCACCGATTGAGAATTAAACATAAGGAATTGTCTCTTGAAACGTTTTGGATTCCATAAAAGAATGTGTGTTAATATCTAAAAAAAAAAACTTTTTAAAAAAAAAAAGTTTTACTACATTTTTCAACATCATATTTATGTGAATTAGGATTTTCTACCCTCACCACAATTAAATACATAAAGAGAGAAAATCTTCAATGTTATTGCCACTGAAAATTAACAATGCAGAAATTTGTCTTTCAAATATATGCGCAAGAACATTTCGGGATCATGTCCCTCATATAGCGCAAGAATAAATAACCGTTAGGTGAGTTTAATTTTAATTTTTTCTCAGATATTTGATTTAACTATTACAGCATATATCTCGGAAATTTGTTTATAGTGCGCCTATGCAATTATTTATAGGGTTTTAAAAGACTTCAAAAGTTTGAGAACTACTAATCTTTTAACACTTTCTTAGTTTTCTATAATCGCTGAGTTAGCATTTCTTTTCGTGTACTTTGTTCGTTTCACCCCCTTCCCCCACACACACTTTGCAATCTGCTATACAAAAAACGTTTAATGATTTGTTATGACTGCCCCTCCCTCTGGCTGCCAGATGCTAACAACTTTCTCCTTGTACGGACGTATGCTATGTTTTCTTTTGTTGTGCTACTGGGATAGTTTTAAAAAATTCTAATGTTAACAATGGTAAAATGACTCATAATTTCTCATTATTCTGCTGATTTCTTTTTTTTTGAGCTATTTAGCCTCTAAAGGCTCCATCTCCGAAGTACAGGGTAAATACAGTTGAAACAAAATTGCCCAGAATATATTTACAAATATAATAAAAAATAACTGACAATCATAAGCAAATAAAAGAAAAGAAAAAAATATTTAAAAATTAAATTCAAATTTTGCTAGAACGTTTTAAATCATAATTGGGAACGTAAGAGTCAATCTCCTGGATTGCAGTATTTTCATGATTCATAAGCGTTTATAAAATTTAATAGAAGTGTGTTTAAGAAAATCTTTTAAAGAAGGAATATTAATAGCTTTATAGATATCATTATTGTGCATGAACTATTTAGAAGAAGTGATTTGGCGGATAGTGATATTTTGTCAAGTTTCAAGGGGTTTTAAATTAGATTTAGCGGCACAGGACCAGACCGGACAAGCGTATGGGAGCATTGGGCGAAGCATAGCCGTATAAAGAAACATTTTGTTATCCCTGGTCATGGTAAAATATCAATTTATAAGTGGGTAAAGTTTTCTGCAGGCAATCCGAAATTTAGTTTCCGTGTGCAGAAACTGTTGTTTCCAAGTTAAATGCTGATCCAGAATAACTCCTAAATATTTAGTTTGACCATTCCAAGGGACAATATTATTGTTGATCATAATCACAGATGTTTTACGTTTATTTCGAATAGTGCTTTCGTTCGTTGTGCTACTGGAAGAGTTTCCTACTTTTTAAATACATTCTAATGTTAACAAATAATAAACTGATTCATAACTGTTCATTATTCTGCTGTTTTTTAAGGATTTTCGACTACAACTTTCATGTGCACTCTGAAAAGACCACTGAAGTCGGAAATTGCTATTCTAGGACGTCTTTTTTAGTGATACTTGCATGTCATATAAGAAAAAAAATGTCCACCAGAATAGTTGTCGATTGCAGACAATACATGCTGTCACAATCGACATCGACTTTCCATGATTCTGAAAACAGTAACTTCAACTGAAACTGCCAGCGAATTCGACTCACTCCCCTCCTCAGCCTTAGCTCCACACTTTTCATTGGGTCGAATAACCAGACAATTTTAATCTTTTTTTTGCTATTTTTAAAATTAATTTATGATAAACTTAAAAAGTAATACTGATATAAAATATCAACTTTTCAATCTAAAATATATGTCTGGGAGAATTCCATCAGAATATGATATTGAAGTAATTTGGAATTTATTTACATTTATATATATAAATCTGTATTATGTAAACTAGTTAAAATTATTGAAAAGATAGAAATGTTAATAAAATTTAATTGAAATATCTGAAAACATGAGACCAATAAAATATTTTCGAATCTTTAAAACCAAATAATCATTAGAAATAAATATACTTTAAAACAAAATAATCATTAGAAATAAATATATATTGAAAATCAATATTAAAGTAAGTTTAGCGATTATTTAAGTATTTTATTTCTCTAATCAGAATCGTAGAAATTTGAAATCGAAAATATGTAAATCCTCATTTAATACTAGATGAAGATTTTAAATACCTGATAGTTATTTACCATTTCTGCAGTTGATTCATTTTCATCTGCGAAACGTATACAAATATTTAATGTATTGGAGTAGGAAGTATTCGAAAATTCAATGGTGATTGAAACATATATTAATTCGTGAATTTCAATGCATCTTTCATAAAACTGAAATCCTCGTAAAGGTTTTCCAAGCTAATAAATGCCGAGTTTTAAAGGTTAATAAATATTGAGCTTAAATCTTACTGCATTCAATAGATAAAGTTACTGAATATTCAGATGTTTGAGTCTGCAATCATTATTTCAAACCAGTTCTGGTATGCCTGACAAATTCGGAATTGCATATTCACAAAAGATGAAAAATACTGACTAGAATTTAAAGATTTAAAATTTTAAGTTTTTCATCTGTTTCCAATATTACATAAATATGTTATCTCAAAGAAATTAGAATAATTTTTTTTTAAATATAATGAAATTCTTACTGAATTCACAAAGAATAAACAATAAAAATATTAATTAAAATTCTTGACTATTTTTATATTGCTAATAATAATAATTATTATTAAAAATTGTTAGGACATCAAAAACTTTAAAATAATTAAAATAAAAAATAAAAAGCAATAAAAATTGTTAAGACATCAAAAACTTCAAAATAAATTAAAATAAAAAATAAAAAAAAATAAATTTAAATTTAAAAAAAAATAAAAAAGCAATAAAAATAAATTAAAATAAAAAAAAAAAAAAAGCAATAAAAATAAATTTATAAAACCTGACTACTTTTATATTACTAATATAAATAATTATTATTAAAAATTGTTAAAACATCAAAAATTTAAAATAAATTAAAATAAAAAAAAACAACAAAAAAATTAATCAAAAAACCTTGACTTTTATATCACTAATATAAATAATTATTGTTACAAATTGTTATGGCATCAAAAACATTCATAAAATATTCTCTATTTATAGAAATAAATAGCTTACAATAAAAAATGTTTAATATTCAAAATGAATTCTTAATTTAAATTGAAATCTTTTCGTTTCTTTCTTATTATATTATTCTTATGATTACCTTATTATATATGATAATAACTCAGTCTTTTCTTATTACCGTATGTAAGTCGATAACTTTTAGAAATTTTTAATGCTTAAACAGAGGTCGGCTTATATACGAAACGGCTAAACCTTGCAAAAAAAGCATGGGTATTTTTTCGTTAACCGATCGCAAGTGATAAATCGCTACAAGTTACTAAATAAAGCACGTTTCATTTAGCTTATATTTCTCAATTTATGAAAAAAATTTAAATTAAATGAATAATTATTCTTTCTTTAAAATTAATTTATTTATTTTTAAATTGTTTATATTGTTTGTTTGTTGCTTAGTCGCTAAAAGCAAAAAATCTGATGTTGGCAAAATTTGTACCCTTGCAGAATATAAGTACTAAAATTACAGCATAAATAATAATAGAGTACTTTATAAATAATAAACTTTGCAAAAAAGAATTTTTTTTTTCATGTCTGCTTATAAACGGGTTTTTAATTTTGGTAAATTTTTTAAAAAAAAAAACGTACTCTCGTCTTATATATATTCGAAAACATACGGTATTATTATACTTTAAATATACTTAATATGTTTTATTCTTTAAAATTTTGTTTTTACAACTGAATAAGTTTTATAATAATTCTTATTATTACCCTTTTATCCAGCTGTTGCATTTTTAATATCATTCTTTACTTTTATTCAAAATAGATATTCACCGAATGGCAACGCATCTGATTGTTTTAAACAAAATCGTTTGCTTTGAGTCTCTTTCTGTCCCACTTTAAAAAAATATTAATAAAATACGTTTTTTAACAATTTATTTTTAAAGGAATTATTCATCTATTTTTGCTACATCTAATAAACATTTTTGATACAAAAATAGATAAAAAGACGTTTTAAAACTATCAGTATTAAAAATGTAAAATGGAGTTTTATAGAATAAAAAGTTATTATATAACTTATCGAATTAATGATACTATGATGGCAAGGTGGCTGCCGACAAGGTTAGAAAACTTACTAGCTAAAGATTCTTAGATATTTCTTTCGTCATATTAGATTCGGGATCTATATTAGTATAATATAGTTAATAAACTACCAAATTATTGTTAAATTACATTAAAACTTTTTACATTTTTAATACATAACAAACAATTGAAAAAAAAAAAAATGGTAAAACATAAATATTAATGGGAGCCTTAAATAGTTATCATCTCCATATATGTCCCTTTTACTTTAATTTTCTTCTAATATTTTCAGAATTTGATGAAGGATTAATATAACATCACATTTTAATTCAGCAAAAAATAAAAAACTTTATAAAAATAATTTTTCCAACTTTTCCATTTTATTACCAATTATATCCTTTGGCAATAATGTGACTGTTTTTTATTATTATTATGTTTTAGTTACTACGAAAATTAATGCCAAAAGAAAGTGTTCCATTTTAAGATGCTGCTCAACAGAGTTGATTTTATTGTCTCTAGTTGATACATTAAAATGGAGAAGTCTGTTTGGATTAACAATTATTGTAAATCAAATATTTTAGACATAACATCTATAATCATAATATATAATATATATATTTTAGACATTATTAGAAACATCAATAAAGATAATTTGAATTCCACTTGACACGATTACATAAAATTCGAAATAGAATAAATACTAACTTACTTTTAATAGTAAAATCACACAAATTTAAGTAATTTTTCCAAGGTTTCCATTTTGTTGCTAATTAGAAAATTATATCCTTTGGCAATAATGTGGCATTTTTTATTATTATTATTTAGTTACTACGAAAATTAATGCCAAATGGAAGTATTCCATTTAAAATGGAGCTCAAACAAAGTAGATTTGGTTGCATCTATATAATACATTAAAATGAACAAGTCTGTTTGGATTAACACATATTTGTAAACAAAATATTTTAGACATAATTATCAAAAATATCGATCGATAAAGATAATTTGAATCGACACTTTGGCATGATTACTCAAAAATCGAAACAAATACTAAATCACTTTCAATAGTAAAGCCACACAAACTGTTTATTTCTTTTTATTTCTCCTATTATTTTATTTATTTTATTATATATAAAGAAATGAATTTGAATTTGATTGTTTTGTTATATATATGCATGTGTGTGTGTGTGCGACTTACATAATTTTCAAGGATTATTTTTTGTCTAAATGGCAAAGTTACAGCGGTCAATAACCTTTGCATCCTTCATGTACATTTAATTTTATTCAGAAATAATCAAATAATCTAACTCAAGTGTTTTTTTCTACAACTCCTTTATCTTGCATATGTCAGCGAAAGATTGAATGACAAAGTCCTAATCGCATAATATAGGTCGCCAGCTGAATTAATGAATACCGCCCTACTAGATGGATGTGTGTTTGTGATGGAAACCATATCCTTAATAGTTGTTTACTGCTGTGCTCTGTTAACATAAAGAGAACAAAGAACTTGCTTTTTCATTTATCCTTTTGTGCATGGAAATCAAATTAGTTAGAAAGTAAATAAAACTCACTTATTCATGCTCTGATAAACGTCATTCTTTTTGTATGTTAAAAAATACTGTCTTAACAGGCCGTGAAATGTCAAGCAATTAATTTCGATGTTTCTTCACCGTGCTGAAACCGTTTCATTTATTTGCGTAGTCGTTTCTTTAAAGTATTTTTAAAAAGTTTTATTTTTTGCATCTCGTATTTTAGAAGGCATTTAAAAGAAACAAACTTCCCGTAAGTAATTGACGTACGTACTACAGGCCATGAAATAATACTACTTGAAAGTATTTTGATGTTAATTCATTTCAGCTTTCTTCTCTTTATAAACGAACTTTTAATTTTTGCTTGGATTTTATTCACTTTAAAAACGAATGTTTATACTGTATTTGCATGTACAAACTAAATGTATTTGCATATGAAAGTGCATTTGTGTATTTGCATTTGCATTTGAAAGTCCATATTTGCATTTGAAAGTTCGTATTTGCATTAGAAAGTTCATATTTTACGTTTGAAAATCCCTATTTGCATTTGCATTTGAAAGTCCATATTTGCATTTGAAAGTTCATATTTGCATTAGAAAGTTCATATTTAAGTTTGAAAATCTCTATTTGCATTTGCATTTGAAAGTTCATATTATTTGCATTTGAAAGTTCATATTATTTGCATTTGAAAGTTCATATTTGCATTTAAATGTTCATATTTGCATTTGCCTTTCAAAGTACAAACGAATGTATTTGCATTACTACAAATATATGATAAATGTGGGAATATGTTCTTTAAAAAGAATTGCATAAAAATTATTAAACATTTTAACCACTAATTTAAAATTAATACTTAATCATTTACATATTATCTTGCATTTCGTAACAATAATATATTATTAAAAGACAATAGCATTTTTCAATTAAAAATTAGCTATTTCTCTATTTTAAAGCAATAAAAATAAATTAAAATAATAATTTTATATTAACGGTTTTTAATTTGATACTAGAGATAATAATGTTGTAATTATAAAGGAATCATTTTAATTCAAATAACTAAATTCAGTAAAATATCTTAATTAAAATAAACAATTACAATATATTAGCTTCTATCGCATGACAATAATATACTGTTAAAAGACAATAGAAATTTTCAGTTAAAAATTAGCTATTTGTCTATGAAAAAGCACTTAAAAATGCATTAAAATAATAATTTATTATTAAAAAGAAGTTAACGTTTTTAATTAGATACTAAACGCAATAATTTTGCAGTTATAAAGGGATCATTTTTATCGAAAAACTAAATTCAATAAAATCTCTTAATTAAAATAAAAATTATGACATATTATCTTGTATCTCAAGACAATAATATAT
Organism: Caerostris extrusa; assembly: GCA_021605095.1. Taxonomy (NCBI): domain Eukaryota; kingdom Metazoa; phylum Arthropoda; class Arachnida; order Araneae; family Araneidae; genus Caerostris; species Caerostris extrusa. Next base: position 31,879 of record BPLR01015488.1, read on the forward strand.
TGTTAAAAGGCGGCAGAATTTTTCTATTAAAAATTAGTTATTTATCTTGATTAAAGCTCTAAAAATACATTAAAATTAATTTAATATTAACGTTTTTTAGTTTGTTACTAGAGAATAAATTCTCTAATTAGTGGAATAATTTTCTAATTATAATAGGATCATTTTAATTAGAATAGGGAACTAACTTCAATTAATCTCTTAATTAATCAATTCAATAATCTCTTAATTAAAATAACAATTACAACATATTAGTTTGCATTTCATGACAATAATATATTGTTAAAAGACGATAGAATTTATTAAATAAAAACTAGCTATTTGTTTATAGTATAGCGCTAAAAATACATTAAAATATTACTTTTATATTAACGTTTTTAATTTTATACTAGAGGCGATAATTTTGTAATTATAAAAGGATCATTTTAATTAGAATAACTAAATTCAATAAAATCTCTTAATTAAAATAATAATTGCAACAAGTTTTCCAAAAAATGTATTCATTTCCTGATTTGATTGAATCTCTCAGGTGAAAGACTCATATCTGGAATTCTTGCGATGAAATCCAAAAAAGAAATTGATTATTTGACATCTAACCTCCTTCAAATGCTTTGAAAGATAAAGTATCTGAGATTAGTGAAAGATTAAAATCAACAATTAATTTAAAATTCATGGCGGATTTTCTGTATACTTTGTAGTGCGGTAGAACACAGAAGGAATCTTGACAAATTGATTAACTTAATATCGCCAAAGCATTCCTTGTTCAACTGCAAAAAGAATGCTACTTGTTGGCTCTTTGTGCTCTTCGCTGCCGATTTACGGTGAATTAAAATTAATTATTTTATTGGCTCTAATTGTAATGTAATTTTAAAAGAATTACTAAACCTTTTCAAAACGATTCATTCATATATATGTGAGCTGCTTAGTTTTTAATTTTAAAAAATGCAATTATTAATAGTTAAAAATATGATTAAATTAAAAATATTTTTAAAAATGCAATTATTAATAGTTAAAAATATGATTAAATTAAAAATATTTTTAAAAATTCTGCACATGAATTATGTGTGGTATAAAATCCCTCAAAAATAAAGTCAAAGAACTCGTTGCTTGTTATATTTTTCTTTAACAGTATTGTTCTATAAATATTGTATAAAGAAGACAATAATAAAGACAAAGAACTCGTTGGTTGTCGTATTTTTTCTAACGACAAAGCTATATAAATATTTTTAAAGAAGACAATAATAAAGACAAAAAACTCGATACTTAACATATTTTTCTCCAACAGTATTACTCTATAAATATTGTATAAAAAGAAGACAATAATAAAAACAAAGAACTAGTTGTCATATTTTTCTCTAAAAGCATTGTTTCATAAATATTGTAAATTTAGAATAAATCGTAACTATATTTAGTAGTCTCCAAAATATCATAATAAAAGCTGCGTGAAATTAAATTTATTTTTTTCTAACTAGATTGTTTAATTTCTAATCAATCATAGACCAGATAAAATTATTTTTGTGGCAAAAAATAATATCATAAACTTCACGTCATTGTTCTCATTCTAAGAAGAAAAATAAATATATATTTTCTAAAATGCACTTACATGTTTAATAAAACGTCAATGATGTTTTCTTCTAAAAATAATTTTTATTTTATTATTTTATAAACAGGAATATTTAAATATCTTTTCAATTTTTAAAAAATTGGCAACTTTTTTTTTCCTTTAGAGATCACTGAAAAAAAAAATATAAACAAGTATTACTTTTGCCTTTGCAATAATCAATTATTTCAAAATAACAATAATCCGATAAAAACAAGTAATATAAAAAAAATTTTTAAGTCAATTCCTTCTTTTTTTCACTCTATTGCAGGAAGTCCTTTATAAATCATTTTCAATCATTTTATCTGGCGCCATCTATTGGTTGATATATGCAACTTAAATCTAAAAAACTAAAATTAATTAATTAAATTTAATTACCGAATTAATATTTGAAAAAACAGTATTAACATCAAGTGTCATCGACTACAAGTTAAAAATATTATTTAATAAAAATATATTAATATATATTCTTTTAAATATTTATTCCGATAAATTATTGATTCAAAAACTCTTTGTTGTTATAACGTATGTCGTCTAATGATACAGAATATAAACTTTTATGAAGTTGCCATTCATGAAAATACGAAACAAACAACACAAACGATTTTTTGCTTTATTAATAACTTATGTTTGATTATCAAATAATTATTTTTTAATGCTGTTGACATAGTTAAGGTTTTGTGGTAACAGTCATTTTGAATTCGCGCTGAAAAAAAGTAACTTTTGATTTAAAAATTTTTTTAGATTTTTTTCTGTGATTTTGTTCTTGTTTTTCTTCATTCATTTAATATGTCTATGGAAGGCAGGTTTTAGTGAAGAAATAAAAGAAAAAAATTTCGTCTCAAAGGATATATCATAAAAAATGTATGTTATTCTCGGATTTTTTTTTTTTTTTTATTAATAACATGAAATATTTTTGACATAATAAAAAAAGTGACGTAATAACGAATAACTTTGGCATAGTTTTTATCGTAATAGATTATTATCGTTGTTAAATGATACAATTTTTGTGAGTTAGCAAAACAAATTCCACATAATAATTTGGCGTTAAAACGATACAATTTGGCGCAAAAGCAATTTAGGAATAAAATTTTTGATGGATTTTTGGCGTAAAATCTTTTACTGCTTAAACTAACTGTGGTTTTTTATTATGTTTACATGGTGACTTGGCATACTGGCGATGCATTTGGCACAAAGGGTAGATGATTCTGGATTTTACATTATTTTCCCCTTGTTGAAGTTCAGATAAACAAAGTAACTAATTATCTTGAAATAAGAATATTTCGATTTGTTGAGTAAATTATGAATTAAATTAATTAGATACTTATTTTTAAATATAAAAATTTTCTTCCTGTACTTAAACAAAAAAAAGGCAAAAGAAATTGATATTTTTGTATTCATAATAAACAAATGTCATATTATGTCAATCTAATTATATATATATTATATATAATTTTCTTATTTCTCCGTTTCACACGCTTCGATACATTAGGTTTGAGTTTTTTTTTCGCCAAATTTGTTTTTGTAATAATTAAAACTGATTTTGCGATTATTTTTGGTCGCCAAACGAAAAAAAAAAGCAACAATAGGAATTAAATATATCAGCTGTTCCATAATTTGTGGTTTATAAGTTTGTTTATAAGGTTGTGTTTTATTTGCAAAAGACAAATATTTTTTTAATTATTTTATATTTTTGTAATCAATGTTGCTCACTGTGGGTCATAGTTCCCTTGTAAATAGGTCGTTGGATTTCCGAACTAGGCTCAAAACCAAATACAAAACAAGGCAGTCTTTATGCTCGAGATAATCACGATAACTCAAGTTTATCAAAACAGTGCTATCTATAACAGTTGAACCTCCTTTTCCTTATCCCAGTAAGATCATTTAAAAGATTAAAATAAAATAATTTTATTTTTTCAACTTTAACATTTTAAGCGGATCATTTAAAAAAATTTAATTTATTTGGTTTCAACTACATTTAGTGCAATCATCTTATTTTTACTGCTATGTAAATAGAAAGACAGAAATATTTCATAGGAAGGTTTACTGCCGAAAAATATTCAATTTAAATATTTGCTTATACTGAGGATAATTTGAATCAATACTTCAAATTTCTTTTTTTTTTAAAATATATTTCTCTCTTTTTCCAAACTCTAAAATCTTCCAGTAATATCAAAATCACGATTTTTATTTATAAATTCTATTACTGAAATCTAACGCTCTAAAAACCTCGTTTAATTTGAATTCGTTTATAAAAATATATTACGCTTTTTGCTTTTTGAAGGTTTGAAGAGATAATTTTCTTTACGGCTATTTCACGAGATTTTTTTCTCCAAAACTTATATTATTTCTTCGCTGAAATAAGCCACGAGATTTCTATCATTTTTTTTTTCCACTGATCTAGTTTTTTTTTTTTTTTTTAAACATAGCTCCTCATTCTTCCAGTATCATTTCTAAGGGAAGAATACGATTTAGTTGAAATTCAATTTAAATTTTTCATCCAATAGAAAAATGTTTCGGTATTAAATATTTCTCATTACTCCACAAGATACGCCGTTCTGTCCTTTTATAATTGTTGGAATCTACTGGTTCAGGAAATAAGGAAATTGAAAATAAACGAAAAGCGTTCCGCATAATCAAAAAGAAAATAAAATGAGTTTATTTTTATTTCGATAATTTATTTTTCATCGCAAATAAAAAGGAAAGGGGGCATTTACTTTCAGAATCTTTTTATTTTACCTTTATGAATAAAATTCATAGAACTCCTCTACAAAGTGGGGTTAAAAACAAGTGCTCAAAAACTATCGCAATAAACAAATGAATTGAGAAGTTAAAAATGGAATATAATTTCGGACTAAAATGGCAAAAGTATTTTATTCATTTAGAACAAAGATGAATAGAATTTTATGAACAGCAGGTCGCACGAAAAGAATATCTTGACTATTATTCATTATATTCTTTATTTCATTCATATATTTTTATATGCGTATATATAGAAAATATAATGAAGAAATAATAAAACATTATAAAAAGTACATAAAGTATTTGATTTTATTACATTTGTTTAATAAATGTTTTATAATGCAGTGAACCAGTTTTTATAAAAGGAAAAAAAAGATGATTACAATAAATCTTTCAAAAGATCAATCTTTTTCATTTTCGCAAGCGAATTCGCGGGAATACGATTCGATTCTGCAAATGTGCAAAACGCGGTTTTCTACATACGCATTATCCTAATTTATTTTTTATTAAATTCGTCGATCGCTTTATAATTTCATTCATACATGGTGCATTACACGATTTGCATCGATTAATAATGAAGCCAAAAACCGATGCAAATTGCAAATTTTATACATACATGGTGAGTTGCGAGACTTCCGTCGATTGAAAATGAACCCAAAGAAATCATACAGTTTTCAAATTCCTTCATGCGTAATGAGTAGCCAGATTTCCCCGACTGAAAATGAAGCCACGGACATTTTACAAGTTGTAAATTTTATTTATACATGATGCGTTGCAAGATTTCCATGGTATTCTACGGAGTTCAGGAGAAATTGTCAATTGGCCTACAAACTCTTACCCGGAGACTAATTATATTTCGGTCATCCTGTGGCTTGCTGAGTATTAGGTGTTCTTTCTTAAAAGCATAATTCTTCCACGAATCTATAATTATATGTCTTTAAATGTGTTAAATATTGTATGCACGTGGTGTTTGTGTGTGTGTAAATAAAACTGGAAGTTCTTCAACCTGTGCCTCAAGTATCTCAACCCAACCACAACCAGTTATAATCTGATGCCCACCCTGCACGCTAAAATATATAATTTTCTTGTTTCTCCTTTGAATACACTATGACATATTATTCATGAGTTTTGTTTCGCCACGATAATAATCAAAACTGATTTGGCGATGCTTTTTGGTCGCCAAATGAAGGGTAAAAAAAAAAACAATGGGAATAAATATGGCAATTGATCCCGTAATTCGTGATGGTTACAAGGTAAAGGTTTTATGTGTAATATAAACCAAAGACAAATTGAATGGCAATCTTTGGGAGATAAAGGTATGACGAGAGGTATGTGCTTTTGAAGACTCTCTAATTGTTAAATATAAATATTTTTTTGTAATTGTTTAATATTTTTGTAACCATTATTCATCACTATAAGTCGGAGTGCCCTAGTGAATAGCTCGTTGGATTTTCGAACTAGAATCGAACCCAATATAAAAACAATTGCAATCTGTATGATAAAGGTAATCATGATAAATCACGTTTATCAATTATCAAAGCAGTGATATATGTGTCTAAAAATCTGAACCTTCTTTTCTTATCCCAAATGGGTACAAGTAAAGCTCATTTAAAAATATTAAAATAAAAAAATTAATTTATTTTTCAACTCTCATTTTAAGCCAGCCATTTTTTTAAAACACAAATTATTTAATTTATTTGCTTTATTCGGTGCAATCGTCTTATTTTTACTGCTATGTAAACAGAAAGACAGAAATATTTCATAGGAAGGTTTACTGCCAAAAAAAATATTCAATTTAAATTTTTTTCTTATACTGAGGATAATTTGAATCAATACTTCCAATTTCTATATTTTTATTTATTTATTTATTTAAATATATTTTCTCTCTTTTTCCTACGTCTAAAATCTTCCAGTAATATCAAAATCACGTTTTATTTATAAATTCTATTACTGAAATCTAACGCTCTAAAAAACCTCGTTTAATTTGAATTCGTTTACAAAAATATATTACGCTTTGCTTTTTTATAGGTTTGAAGAGATAATTTTTCTTTTACGGCTATTTCACGAGATTTTTTTCCAAAAGTTGTATTATATCTTCTCTGAAATAAGCCACGAGATTTGAATCATTTTTTTTTTTTTGCAGGCTAGTATTTTTTTTCAAACACAGCTCATCTTTCGCCCAGTATGAATTCCAAGAGAGAATGCGATTTAGTTGAAATTCAATTTAAATTTTTCATCCAATAGGAATGTTTCAGTATTAAAAGTATTTCTCATTACTCCACAAGATACGACGTTCTGTCCTTTTTATAATTGTTGGAATCTACTGTTTCTGGAAAAAGGAAATTGAAAATAAATGAAAAACGCGTTTCGCGTAATCAAAAGAAAGAAAGGAGTTTATTCTATTTCGATAATTATTTTTTCATCGGCAAATATAAAGGAGAGGAGGCATCAATTATCAATCTTTCATTATTCCTTCGTGAATTAAATTCATACAACTCCTCTACAAAGTGGGGTAAAAACAATTGCTTAAAAAACTATCGCTATAAACAAATGAATTGTGAAGTTAAAAATGGAATATAATTTCGGACTCAAATGGCAAAAGTATTTTATTCATTTAGAGCAAAGATCAACAGATTTTTGTGGACTGTAAATCGCACGAAAGGAAAACCTTGACTACTATTTATCATATTCTTATTTCATTCAAAACATCCATTTCATTTCGTTAACATATGGACAATATTATGAAAATATAATAAAGAGTACATAAAGTATTGGATTTATTGATTACGTTTCTTTGATAAATAATTTATAGGTTTTTCAAAAACAACACAAAATTGATTACAGTAAACCGTTTAAAATTCGAATTTTCATAATGCGATTTTCTACGTATGCATTATCCTAATTTTTTAATTAAATTTGTCCACCGCTGTATAATTTCATTCATAAATCTTTCATTACATTATTTCCACCAATTGAAAATGAAGGCAAAAAAAGTCCCACAATTTTGTAAATTTCATTCATGCATGATGCTTTGAAAGATTTCTATCGTTTGAAAATAAAGCGGTAGAAATCATACAAATTGCAAAATATATAATACATTGTGAGATTATATAAATTCATATATAATACGTTGTAAGATTTCTACCAACTAAAAATGAAAAGAAAACGTGCAATTTGCAAATTTCATACACACGAGATGTGTTGCAAGATTTCCATGGACTGAAAATAAGGCCGAAGGAAACAGTATAATTTGCAAATATCATTCATTCATGATGTGTTACAAGATTTCCATCGATTGAAAATGAATCCGAAGAAATTGCACAAATTGCAAATGTCATTTATACATGATGCGTTGCAAGATTTCCATGGCGTTCTTCTGTCATCAATCAGGAGATAAGATTAGCTGGCCTACAAACTCTACCCGAAGACTAAGTATATTACGCCTCCTGTGCCTAGTTGAATTCTTAAATATCCATTGGTTAGTTCCAATTAAATTCCATTGGTTTTGCTAATAAGTGGAATCCCTACATGAATTTATACTTATATATCTTTAAATGTTAAATATTGTATGCATGCGTAAATATAACTGTGATTTCTCCAATCTGTGCCTCTGGTATCAAAAACCCAAGCACAACAGTTACAATCTGGTTACACAACCTGCACACTACAATATACATTTTTCTTTGTTTCTTCGTTTCATAAGCTACGACACATTAATGTTAGGATTTTTGTTTTTTGCCAACGATATTAATAAAACTGATTTGGCGATGCTTTTTGGTCGCCAAATGGAAATAGGAATAGAACACTAAAAAATAGTTGATATAGTTGATATATTTAATTCCTATTAAAATATCAACTATTCCGTAATTTGTGGTTTATAAGGTAAATGTTTTAATTGCAAAAGCCAAATATTTTTATAATTATTTTGTATTTTTGTTATCATTGTTGATCACTATAGGTCGGAGTGCCCCAGTAGATAGCTCGTTGGAATGCCGAACTAGGCTCGAAACCCAATAAAATCTATGCTCGAGATAATGATAAATCACGTTTATCAAAACAGTGGTGTCCAAAACAAGTGAACCTCTTTTACCTTATTCCAGTACAATCATTTGAAAGATTAAAATAAAAATTATTATATTTTTTTAACTTTAACATTTTAAACGAAACATTTTTTTTTAAAAATCAAAATATTTAATTTATTTGCTTTAAACTATATTTGGCGCAATCGTCTTATTTTTACTGCTATATTAATAGAAAGGTAGAGATATTTCATAGAAAGGTTTGTTGCCGAAAAATATTCAATTTAAATATTTTTCTTATACTGTCGATAATTTAAATCAATACTTCAAATTTCTATATTTTTATTTATTTTTGTAATATATCTCTTTTTTCCAAAAAATCTAAAATCTTCCAGTAATATCAAAATCACGTTTTAATTTATCAATTTATCACTGAAATCTAATGCTCTAAAAACCTCGTTTAATTAGAATTCGTTTATAAATATATATTACGCATTGCTTTTAAAGGTTTGAAGCGATAATTTTCTTTTTTACGCCTATTTCAAGAGATTTTTTTCGAAAAGTTGTATTATTTCTTCTGCCAAAATAAGCCAAGAGATTCTATCATTTTTTTCCAGCCTAGTATTTTTTAAACACAGCCTCTCGTTCGCCCAGTATCAATTCCAAGGGAGTAAGAATACGATTTAGTTGAAATTAAATTTAAATTTTCATCCGATAGGAACAGTATTTCTGTATAAATATTTCTCAACTCCACAAGATACCCCGTTCTGCTTATAATTGTTGGAATCTACTGCTTCTGGAAAAAGGAAAATTCGAAAATAAATGAAAACACATTTTCATAATCAAAAAGAAAAAAAAAGAGTTTATTCTATTTCGATAATTATTTTTCATCGGCAAAAATAAAGGAGAGGAAGCATTTACCAGAATCATTTATTTTCCTTCGTGAATAAAATTCATACAATTTCTCAACAAAGTGGGGTTAAAAAGCAAGTGCTTAAAACAGGTATAGCTATAAACAAATATGAATTGATAAGTTAAAAATGGAATATACTCTTGGACCAAAAATGGCATCGTATTTTATCTGTTTAGAGCAAAATGCATAGGACCTCGATGCAGGTCGCACGTGAAAAGAATGTCTGATATGTGAATTCATGAATGTCATTATATGTTAGATGATGTTGTTATAAGCATGATATTTAAAGCAGAAATTCTTGGAAAAAGATTAAAACAAATTCTATATTCACATCGCAAATGGCACGTCAATGGTAGATAGCTCAATTTTATTTTAATTTTTTTATTTTAATTTCTTTTCTTTAATTTATAAATAATGTGGCAATAATAGCAAATCATTTATAACTGAAGATCATATTCAGGTTATGTAAAGTATGTTACCAAGTATTGACAATTTAAAGGGATTTCCTTTGTTGGTGTTTCTTATTCAGACTTGGTAGGTAACATCAAGAATCTAGCCTAAGAACCATTAAATAGAAGTCTGATTAGCTCCCTGATGTTGAAAAATGGAGGACTTTTAGGAGGAACTACCCCGCGCATTTGCGTATCGTATAGTATAGAAACCTGGAAAACCTCCAACTGATAGGTCCGACTCGGGTTGTGGCAAGATGATGAACAACACAAACGCATGCTCGTTTTTGAAAACAGTGTCTACAGCAATGCCACTAGTGGATTGAACGTTCCCCCTGACGCTCATCAGCGGCGTGCGTTGCTACTGAGCCAGGAATCGGGCATTTCGTTTTATAATAGGTGGAATAGAATATCTTGTTAAAAGAACAATATTTTTAAGGGAATAGGGATATCTATGAAATAGATGTTCTATTCTATAGATATCCTAACCTATATTCTATTTCTATTCTATAGATATCCTAATCTATATTCTATTCTATTCCATAGATATGTGTCATGTTCTATATATATTCTATTCCATGTCTCTATGGAATAGAATATCTCTACGTGTTTTATGTCATTCATAAAAAATTTGATCTTTAATAATCATTCATTTAATTTTTAAATCCTTAATAATTTTAATTTTTTCTTTTTTTTTTTTTAATTATTTTTACAGAAAACTTGTAAGCATACAGAAAATACAATTTTTAAAACTTTGCTAAGATATATCTTTGCAAAAATTAAAAAATATAAAGTAATTGTTGCTTTTCTTATGGTAGTTCTATAAGATATATGTGGAACAAAGATTGTTAAATTTCAAGTACCTTTTCTACTGACACAGAAAATCTCTGAGTATTTTATTTTTAGGCTACAAAATATAAACAGAATCCTGTCAACTTATCTCAAATGAGGTTTAATCTCGATAAACTTCTCAATTATGAAAAATCAAAAATGCTTTTTCTTTATTTTTCAGATTTCCTATCGAAATAAGCAATATAATATCTAGGAAATGTTCATTTTAGAGCATAAACACAAGGATCTATTTTTAGGGGTATACCATGAAGAACGAGGATCTACGCGGAAATTGTCTATTTAGGGGTATACCAAAACGAGGAAATCTATCTCTTAGGGTACCGCTTAAAAACGAAGAAGTTGTCTATTTCATAGTATGGGGTCAAGAAAATGACGAAATTGTCTATTTTAAGAGCATACGACGAAAAATGAGAAAAATCAAGTTCTTTTTTACGATGAGGGGAGAAGAAGCCAAAGCGAGGAAATTGTTTTTTTAAGGGTATACCACCAGGAATGGTTTATTTTAAGGGTATATCCCAAAACGAAGATGTCTATTTTTAGGGATATACCACAAAAGATTTAACTATTTTAGAGGTATAATGTAGAGAAAACGAATATATTGCTACAGATAGGGAGCATAAAACGAGGACCTATTTTTAGAGGCAAAAGTAAAAAATTGTTTATTTTTAGAGGTATGACACCAAAAGAAAATTGCCTACTTTTGGAGTATACTCCAAAATCTATTTTTACGGTATACCATGGAAACCCAGGATAAATTTTGAGAGAGTACACCACGAAAAACAGAAATTTGTCTATTTTAAAGAAGAAAAAGTATCGCTAAAAGGTTTTAGGATGGGATATTTTTATGGCAAATACAATCAGAGACATACAATATTTAATACATTTAAAGACAAATAATTATACATTCGTGGAAGGACTCTCCTTTAAGTCAAAAACCGAAACCGACTACCCGCAGGGCGCGAGAAATTTACTTCGACCCAGGTGATATCTGTAGGTCAAATGACCATTTCTCCTGCACGCCAGGGGGATTCACACAAGGGCGTAGAGAAAAGCATGGTTTCAATAAAAATAAAAATGTAAAAATAATAAATTTTTATAGTGAAGAAGGAATGAAAAAAAATTCGGTAACAGACATAACGATTCTTTTGAACTTTAGCGAATATAGCGAAGCTCATCAGATTCTTTTTTGAATTCAATTTGTTTTATTTTAGTGATGTTATGCACCTTTAAACAATTTATACAGCAGTATTATCACAGAATAAATAATGATAAACACTGATCACATTTTAGTTTTGACTTTGTTATTATCTTAGAATTGGAAAACAAATCGCGTACCAATTTTTTATTTATTTATTTTATTTTAATATTTGATTTTGATTTTTATTAGAATAATTTTAATTTTAAAAAATTCAACTTTTCGACTTTATTATTATGACTAATACTTATTTATAAACAATTTTAATGTTCTAATGTAATTTAAAAGAAAGTGTTTCGAATTTTCAAATTTACTTTATTAATAAATGTTGCTGTTTGAAATGGGCCTAGATTAATTCGCTAAAACAATCCTATTTGATTCCATATGTAAAGATAGTTAGTACTTCACACTAAGAATCATGTGAAATCGATATTAATTGGATTATTTGATGCAATAAATAATAAATTTGTAATAAATTAATCTTATTTCTTACAGATTAATTTAAAAATTAAAATTCTAGAACTAAACTAAATAAATTTAGTGTTGCTATTTAAAAGTATTCATTAAAATCATTGTAGTGAAATAAGAATAATACACAATAATCATTTTATATAATTAATAAAAGTATTTGATTATTCAAAATATTTCCAACCAATCTTAATTTTATTCAAGACATACCGATAACAAAGTACTTTAAATAACCAATTACTTATCCTCTTTATTCAGTACTTATTCAACTACTTTCTAAATTAAATGGTTATAAATTGAATTATTCAATAGCTAAAAACGCTGCCTTTAAGTGCTGCCATCAGCTAGCTGCAGATGGTCGCAGCTTGAGCAGCCGCATTACAATTTAATGAGATGGAGTTGCGTGGTACACCCTAATGCATCTGTTTTTTGTTTACTTCATCTTAATTAAGGACGATATCATTACATTATAACTCATTTCGCAAGGTGGGATAGATTTTTATCTTTTGCTTTGCTAAAAGAATTATGGTCCTTTTGTAAAAGAATGCTCGGAATATGTGCTTTCGCAAATGATGAAAATAATTATCACATTTTTTATTTTTTTGTTCTCATGTGAATATGTGGAAGCATATAAATTGAAATATAAACTAAATCCTCTTTACTCTAATTTAGTTGTTCGAATTTGTTAAATATATATAATACATCAATATTTAAATGCTTCGAGAACTCGTAATCAATTTAAGCGAAGTTATATTATCGTTTGGTTAACAAATAAAAAAGATTATAAAGAAAATTAAAAATTAATATAAAAATTATTTAAAAAGAATTAATGGAAAATTAATATAAAAAAGTAATAAAAAATAATTAATGAAAAAAATATTTAAAAATTTAAATAAAAATGTATATAAAAATATTAAAACTAATTAATTAAAAGTAAATATAAAAAATTTATAATTAATAAAAAATTATGATTAAAAATAAAAATTAATTTAAAAATTTTTAATAACTAATTAAAAATTAATTATTAAAAAATTAAAAATTAATAGTTATTAAATAGCTTTAATTTTTAATCTTTAGCAAACATAAGGAACAAATTGATAATAACAATCACGTGACTAGAAGCTAATTTGGGAAATTAATTTTGAATACTTAATTTATTTTATAATTACTGAAACGTTTGATGGCATCATCAGCTAGAATGAAAATATCCTTTAAAAATATTTAATCATAAATTATTCTCTATTCTTAGATTGAAATATTTTTTAACATTTATTTTGTTTATATGATTGTATTAAAAAAATCATATAAATTCAATGTGAAATAAAATATTTGAATTTTTTATTGGAGTATAGAATAATAATTAATAATCTAATAAATTAATCTAATTAATAATCTAATAAATAATAATTAATAGAATAATAATTATTTTTTACAGATCGATTATTTAATTATTTTTTAATCGTTTAACCAGATTAAAAACATTCTATAACATAGTTAAATCTCTTATTAAAAGTCTTTTAAAATTTGTACTCATATTATGTTATATAATGTGAAATAGAATTTTAATTGTAACTGTTATTGTTATTTGGAATAAATGAACCATTTCTTGATTTCAAAAGAATTATTTCTTATTCGCTTTTCTGTTTCGAATTTAATAGATACATTTGCTATTTATCTATTTAAATATACTTTTTTTTTTTTATTTTAGTTATTATTTTAATATTTTGGATTTCATATATGTATTTTTTTTTTTTTTTTTTTTTTTTTACTTTTAACGCTGGATTTTTTTTTTTATTTTTAATTTTGTCTTTATGACTTTACAGATTCAATTTCTTTTGTGTGTGAGTGTGTCTGTAATTTTATTTTATTTTTTGTTGATAAAATTTTCTGTCGATATTATTGTTTATGTTGATAGGTATTTGCTTAAATATATCGGGATTTTTTAAATCATACTTTTGCAAGCATTTCTGAAAGCTCGCAAAAAGTATGATTTCTGATTTTCTCTAATTTTCTTTTTTTCATCAAAACTAGATTTATCAAAATAAGTTACTTTTATACAAAATCTGAGAAACGACATTATATGTTTCATTAACGTACGAAGCATAGAAATTTCCGTTATTTACATGTTGGCAAATGGCAACAGATAAAATCAAACGAATTTCAAAACAAATTAATTTAATAACTAGAATGTTTGTAAATTTGAATTGATGCAGGATTTAAAATTTTAAAATGTAAATTTATGATGAAATATTTGAATACATTTTATTATTAATATTGCTGTCTTGATATTTTCATCTGAGATTTTCTTAACTGTATGCTTTTTGTAGCATTTTTCTCACGAGAGGAGTTGCAGCATTCCGTTCCAAGGATATAGGAATATATATTCTTTAATAAGTAAATAATAACAACCTATCACACAAATTTGACAGCAGATAAGCAGTGCTGTGGATAGTTATATTACATGCAATTAAGGTTTTGTACTAATGAAATCAACCTATTTCATATATGTATTTCATATATGTATTGCCATTAAAATATCATAGCAGATATTCAGTATGATGGATAATGAGATCTCATGAAATTAGCGATTGTCTGTGTGACCTTCACAGGTCGAAACAATTACAGATGAAATATGGAGTACACCATGAGTTGTTCTATAGTAATTGGTGATAGACCGTGAGCTGAGAAAATGTCTACTCAATCAGAAATGAGGATTGGTTTCCAATCCCCCACTCCCCATCCCCCTCTGGCGTATTTTCTTAAAGGGAAATTTTTGAGGAGAAAAAGAGAGTTCTGCGATGAGTAGATAAGAAGTATTTTTTTTGCCTTTTCTCTGAAGTGATTGATTTGAAACCACAGGCTTCTAAGTTCGAATCCTGGCGGTGACATGGATGTTTATGAGTTATTCGAATCCACGTTAAACCAGATCCCTGTGTAATTAGAACAAAGGGCTAACAAAATGACCGTAGACAGACAGTCCAAACCAAGAAGTGATTGAATAATCACTTCAGAGAAAAAGACAACACTAATAATAATATAATCTTTCATTGCTTCAACTAATTTATACAGAAGTTTGCAATAGTTCATGATTAACATGATGTTTAACAACTTATTTTTGTATTATTTTCATCTACAAAATTTCATGTAATTCCATAACTTATTAAATAATAGTTTAAAAATCGATTTTACAATTCTTAACATAAGGGTCACCATTAGCTGGTTTAATATAACTTTTTTTGAAAAGTTAGCATTTTAAATTTTTAAATACTTTATTTTTTTTGTTGTGTTTCTGGCATGTTGAAATATTTATTTTCTGGCATCCGCGCCATAACTGCTAGTATCTTATAAAATTGTAGATTCTGAATGTGAGATCCACAAACTGAATTCGACATTTCGCTGCTGTCGTCCGAATTTTCATCAAAACAAAACACGTAGGCGAATCGAAATGTGAATAGATCCCACGTTCTGTTTATTTGCAGAAACACAGTGATTTAATTTTTTTTTTTTTTTATTTATTTATTCTTCGCAGATTTTCTATCCGCGACATCGCAGACTCTCGTCAAACCATGTCCGAACTGCAAATTTGAAAACCCACCGAAACGACACTGGAACCTAGCAGCTGCTCGGCTGTGAGCGACATTGGAACGGACGAGGCGATGATACAGTACATTGTCCAAGGTTTGTGTTTTCCTTTTTCTCTTTTATATCAAATGGATAAATTATTATGCATGTTATGGAAAACGTTACAAATGAATTTTAAAGATTACCTTTCTAGAAAATTAGTTTTAAATTGAATTCTCCAAAAAAGTAACACCAATTAATTTTTAAAAAAACTATTTATTCTTTCAAATTTATTTCATCGCCTTTCAAACTAATCCCTTCGGACACAATGCACTTATGCCAACTTTTTTTCCAATCCTCAGTGCATGCTAAAAAGTCATCGGCAAGGATGGCCTTCAAAGCTCGAATCGATTCACGTTGAATTCTTCAATCGATTCACGTTGACTCAAAACGGTATCACCGGAGTGGTTTTTTGAGTCTAGCGAATAGCAGAAGTCGCACGGTGTGAATACGGTAGTTGTGGAAAGATATGGGCTTCATTTTTGAGAGATAGTCACGAAGAATTAATGATGTGGGAGCTGAAACATTCAGTGTTTTCGGTACCAATCGAGATTTCACGCATTTGAGGCTCAAAATAGAATAGACCGATCCTTTTGAAATTCCAACATCATCCGCAAGGTCTCTAATTGTAAATTTGCAGTTTGGAAGCACCAAATCTTTAATTTTTTGGACGTGGATTCGTCGGTTGAGGTGGATATCGACCAAAGCGCACTTCGTCTTCAACATGTTCTCTGCCTTCTTTTGAACTGCTTATACCACTTGTAAACATTTCTTCCGATGCAGGAATGCTCACCGAATGTATTCTGCCACATTCTATACGTTTCCGTAAACCAAATTCAATACAAGTTCTTTGTTCAATTCATTCAGACATTTAAAAAATCGCCGGAATCAGTTTTAGCCTCTCACAAAGCCAAGCGTAACTCAAACACTAATGAATATTTTGACGTCCACTTCACACAGATGTCAAGGACAGTGCCACCAACATAAAAATTGAAATTTCATAAGCCCCGGGAATTTTAAATTGAAAATGGGTCTTTTTTTTTGTGCACAGTAGTATGTGCTAGGTCGGACACAAATATATTACCTTGATAAAAAAATATAAATTATTTTCGTCAGATATAAAAATTTATTATTATTATTTAGTGAATTTCATAGAAATAAAAGACATCAAGTGTATTATTTTTAAGCTTTAAAAAATTAATAATACATAAATGATTATTAAAATATCTGCTTTTAATTTTTTTGATTATTTTCAAAAATAAGCCATTATTATTATTACCTATTATTATTTAGTGAATTTCATGCAAATAAAGAGCATCATTTTTAAGGTTTAAAAATTAATAATAATACATAAAAGAATGTCAAAATATCTGCGTACGTAAATTTTTCCATCAGCTTTTGATGGTGAATTGTATAAAAGTTATTAAAATATATGTAGAAATAAAAGCAGAGTAGTAACCATGGCAACATTTTTGTATATATCAAACGATTATTTTCTTTTAAATTCGAAAACATCAGCTGACAACTTTTGAAAAAAATTCATGTCTTCGATTATAATAATATAATCTTTAGTATTATTCAGTGTTTTTAGTTCTGTACTCTTATAATAGGTCAAATATGTTTGCATTTTAAAATATTCTTTTATTTAGTAACAGATGAAGTACTTAAAAACAAAAAAATCGTTTTTGCCTTATCGACGAAGTTGTCGACGTTAATCGACTAAGTTGTAGTTGTTTGTCTTGATATTGGTTTTAACAGCTGCTTTGTCTTGGCATGAGCTTTTGTAGCTTATTATTTAGATTTATTAGATTTTTTAATATTACTTCTATTTACACACACTCAGTAATAAATAAAGAAAAGAAAGCCATGACATTACTTTTTGATTGAAGAATTCTTGACAATTATCGACAAATTGTTCATTGGAAAAAATTAAGTGATCAAAACCAAATTAAAAACAATAAAATGGGGACCAGATAGTAATGGCCTGCAAAAGCTAAAATAAATCACAGATGTATGTCGCAATGGAAGATATTTCATACTACTCGATCCAGTTATATGTTGCTAAATTAATATATACACTCATGCCCATAAATTAAGGATAATGAAGTTCAGGCAAAGAAAGAGACAGAAGCGAAACAAATTTGACTTATTTTGTAAAGTCTATTTATTAAACAAAAAGGTAAAAGAGCAAAAAAGATGCTATATGTTTGACATAATTAATAAAAATTGCGATGTTTACTCCCTGAGCAAATTTCAAAAAAGAACCTATTTACAAAAAAACACTATAACATGGTTAATAGGATGGTTAATATGGAGTATGTCTCCCGGACGATGCAATACAGACCTTACAACGCCTAGGCATTCTGAGTATCAAATTATCAATCTGATCTTGGGAATATTACACCACTCATCAAGCAATGCCCTCCGAAGTTCCGGTTGACAGGTGGGAGGGGGTTGACGGACTGCAATTCGTCGTCCAAGCATATCCCACACATGCTCTATTGGAATTCAAGTCCGGTGAGTATGCTGGCCAATCCATACGGGTGATATCCTCCAATTGAAGGCATGTCCGAATGTTTACACGTTGAGGACGGGCGTTGTCATCCATAAACAGAAATTCAGCACCCATGGCATCCCCGAAACAAACGTACATGTTGTTCCAGAATGACATCCCGATAGATGTGGCCTATCATCGTTACACACCCGAACATGCAGGTCGTTCTGGAACCAAGAATAATTCCTCCCCAAACGAGCCATCCTTGCACCACCGTAACGATGTCGTTCAATGGTGTTCTCTTTGGTGGTAACGGTACCTGGCGCCTCCATATGAAAGTCCGGCGAGAATCAGACTACAAACCAAACCTGGACTCGTCGGAAAACATCACACCAGACCACTGTTGCGGTGTCCACAATGCATGCTCTCTGATCCAGGTTAATCGCAGGCGACAGTTAGTTGCGGTAAGTGGAACACATCTGACAGGCCTACGAGCATATAGACCAATGTTGCCCTAAGAGTCTGTACACGGTCTGCCTTGAAACTGTCGTACCGGTAGCTGAAGAGAGCTGACGAGACAGGTCTGATGCTGTGCTCCGTCTATTTCTTTTGGCAGTAACTGCTAAATACCGGTCCTCATTCGGCGTTGTAACTCAGGGGCGACCTGTGCTGTAACATCTACTCACATTACCATCATCTTGGAATCTTTGCCAAAGCCTGAGATGACACTCTGGGTGATTCCAAGTTCCTCGGATACTTCCAGCTGGGTACGTCCACATTCCAGTCGTCCGATAACTCTACCACGTAAAAATCATCCAAATGCTTCCTTGTGCCATAACCATACGGTTATTGCACTGAAAGGCTTTTAAAGCGCTTGTGAACAATTTTACTTTTTTGCCACCATTCCTTATATACCCTCTCTTACATTCTCGTCATTGTGACGTACTATACGCGCCATCTGGTGGTTTCCTGTAATTTGCATATTCTTCTTCAAGATGTGTGTGATAATTCTACAGGGGGAAATTTTTTATTTTAGAGTTCAATTTCTGTGTGATTCTGAATTATCCTTAATTTATGGACAAGAGTGTATATAAAAACTGGCTAAATTAAAAGCTGCATATATTGTAACGTCTCGGCTTATAGACCTATAACTGCTTCAAGAACAGTCCACTTTTAATTTTTATGGGAATACTTTAATTTTTATTTACAAGTCTTGTATATATTCAGACACAGAATTCTTGATCATTATGCAAAGAATGGAAATTAAAGATATAAATGCAGTTCACTCCAAGGTCGGAGATTTTCAGAGTTCTTGAGTCTACGATAAATCTAATGTACCCAGTCTGTGGCAAATCTAATTATCCCAAGGCACGATACACGAATCCAAAAAGGGGGTCACTTTGTAAAGAGACGGAATCTCCGACTTGTTTAGTCCCTTTACTGTAAAAGAGAAAAACAACATTTTTTGCTGACTCGTAGCAGAACTCTCTCCCTTCATCACCAAAAAAAACACCTTTTAAAACAATCCGTCAAGAGGGTGTGCAGTTTCCCTCACTTCTCATTGAATGGACACTTCCTCAGCGCATGGTCTATCACTAATCATGATGCAGCAACTTACCACTTAATCCATATACCCTCTGTAATTGTTTCGATCTGTGAACTTATTATTAAAATGAATAAATAATATATATATTTTTTAATTTTATAAAAACTATTTATTTTGTTCTGTCTTGGCTTTATTTGCTATTTCATCTGATTTTCTTAATTCTTGTTAATGATTATTTATAAAAAGCATATTGTTTATGAAAAACAGCTTGATATGCAAATTTCCCAAATTTTGAGATACATTACTTCATTCATGTACATAAAGATAAAAACATGCACAAATAAAAATTAATTTAAAACAGTTTGTACATATTATAGTAACATTCATTGCCCATAGATTTATATATACTGTATAATATTTAAATTCATTTCAAATTTTTTTACTATTAGACCTGTGATTAAGTTTTTTTTTTTTTTTTTTTTCAAATTTTTATAATTCTGAACACTGCTATTGTATTGTTGGTTTCATAACAGGAAGAGCCGATTCCCCTACTGACATCAACATTGTCAACGTTACCAGTCGCTCAGTTACATTGCAGTGGGAAGTGAAGCATGATGGCAACAGTCATGTGACCGGAAGTGTTGTGCAGTTCAATCAATATCAGGTAAGATTTCCGAAGTTATTTATTAACACACGTTGCAAGTATTTAGAAACACTTTAGAAAATATTTTTTCGAGAATTTTTAACTTGTTATTTAGTATTTTCATTGTTAAGAATCCAACACGTTTTAGTAATCATCACTTTGAAAAATTAAAAATTAAATATATTTATATATTTAATCTCAATAATATATAAATATTTCATATGTATTATATTAGATATATATATATATTGCCATTACACCCAATATTGAATTAATTAATTTATAATATTGTTGATATTTTTTTTTTCTACTTTATAATTTACATAAGATTATTTCTTTAGATTTATCAATTATTATTTTATAGAATTTCTTTAAAATATAGAAAATTTTATATGCCTATGACAGTATTATAATATTAGCAATATGTTTAATCAATATAATAATTCTGCTAAACCAGGGGTCGGCAACCTGTGGCTCGCGAGCCGCATGCGGCCTCTTGGATGTGACACTGCGGCTCTTTAGTTCCATACACAAATATTATTTATTTTATCAAAAAAACATTTTAAAATCGTTCTGAATCGATTAACGAGGAATCAAAAGTACTGTTTCGTGATTTCAAAAACAAACCAGAAATCTTGAAAAAAATCAAAGATTTGCCACTATCCGCTAAAACAGTACAAGATAGAATAGTTAAAATATCTTCAAATGTATCATATTTGCAGGTGGAAGATATTCAACTTTCTTCTGCCTTATCACTGGCTATAGATGAGTCTTGCGACATAAAAAGACACGGCACAAGTTGCCCTTTTGTCAGGTACATGTCTTCCCAAGGTCCAAAAGAAGAACTTCTAGGATTGCCACCGCTCTCGGGACAAACTAGACGGGAAGATATAGCGAATGCCGTACAAAAATGACTTGAAGACAATAAGATCGATTTAAATAAAATCGTTTCAATAGCAACTGATGGAGCCAGAAATATGACAGGAAAAATAAAGGGGCAACAACGATTCTTCAGAGCAAAATAAACACGAAATTCTTACGTTTCACTGCATAATACACCAAGAAGCGCTTTTGTGCCCAAACATTTCCGGCCGAAATAGTTGAGGTCATGGTAATCAAGATTGTTAACAGCATCTTGTCAAAAGCACTCTACCATCGTCAGTTTAAAGAATTCTTAAACGAAATGGAGACTCAGTATTCCGACTTCCTTCTTCACAATAAAGTGATGATGGCTTTCCAAAGGTAAGGTGTTGAAACGTTTTTGCTTTGTGCTTGATTGCAATAAATACATTCCTAAATAAAAAAGTCATTAATCACCCTGAGTTAGAGAACGGCAAATGGTTGCAAAAATTTTACTTTATGGTGGATATCACAGCGAAATTAAATGAGCTGAATCTAAAACTGCAAGGAAAGGGAAACCCAGACTATGTTTTGGTAGAAGAATTGGTTTGTTTTGAAGAAAAATTAATTCTTTTGGCAGAAGATATTCAGAGCGGTATATTACTTCATTTTGAATTTCTAAAGCAATATCGTGATAAAACTAGTGCAACTGTTGACACGAGGTACTTCTAACACAGTTATAAAAAAAAATTAAAGATGAATTTGCTGATAGATTTGAGCAATTCAAAACCAACAAAACCACTTTAGCATTCATAGTAAATCTTCTCAACACAAATAGTAACGAAATCCACATTGAGCCATTTGGAATTGATAATGGATCTCTAGAAATGCAATTGATCGATTTAAAAAGTAAAGCTTTGTGGAGTGGAAAATTTACAGAGTTGAAAAGCAAGTTGGAAGTCCAGAAATGTATGTACGTAACCCAACAAAAGTGGACAACTTTAAAAGAAATGCCGCGAGTTAAGGCACTTATATTCAACGCATGGAATAGTCTTCCAGATTGCTACAGTGAGGTGAAGAAGTTGGCATTTGGAGTGCTGACTATCTTCGGATCGGCATATTCGTGCGAGCAAGCGTTCTCTTGCATGAATATAATTAAAAGTAAAGTAAGAAGCCAACTAACAAATGAAAATTTAGAGTCGTGTTTGAAACTTAAAGCAACAAGTTATGAGCCAAATTTATCCAAACTGTATGTTATTGTTTGCTCAAATGTATTTTTTTTTTTTTTATTTTAAATACAAATTACATTGTTTAGTAAAGTTTAAATTTTCTACTTGAATAACCATGCAAAGCCATCGCTCCCATTGAATTTATTTGTTCAATTGTTTGTTATTGAAGTACAAGTTAGTGTTGTAAGTAAATGTATAATTGTTTTAATTTTTACTTAAATAATAAGTAATTATCTAATAATGAATAAATAGATATGTTTTTTATAAATAAACAGATTATTTTTTTTTATCAAAAAACTTTATTTATGCGAGTACTAACAAGTGGGCTAGTACTATTAAATCGGAGCTACTAGTATTAAATCCATATGAGGTTTAGTTAGCCCTAGCCTTCAAAAGGCACGTGTATAAATTTGACAGCTGTTGCATTATTAGTATGTGAGTTATAGCATTTTTAGGGAAGCAACTTTAGTTAGTTTGAAAAATGGATAAAAAGGAATTTCATGTGTTAATAAAGCATTGCGTTTTGGCGAAAAAAAATACTATTGAAGCCAAGGCTTGGCTTGATAAACATTATTCGGACTTTGCACCAGAAAAATCAACCATAGAGAAATGGTTTGCTAAATTTAAACGAGGCGAAATGATCACCGAGGACGATGCACGCAGTGGACGCCCCAAAGAGGCTGTTACCGACGAAAACATCAAAAAGTCCACAAAACAATTTCTGATAACCGTAAAGGGGAAGTTGATTGAGATAGCTGAGACCCTAAAGATATCAAAGGAACGTGTTGGACATATCGTGAAGGAATATTTGAATATGCAAAAGCTCTGTTCAAAGTGGGTGCCGCGCGAGCTCACAATCTACCCAAAACAACAACGAATTGATGATTATAAGCAGTGTTTGGAGCTGTTCAATTGTAATAAACCCGAATTTTTGCGTCGATATGTGACAATGGATGAAACATGGCTCCATCATTTTCACACCGGAGTCCAATCGACAGTCAGCCGAGTAGACTGCACGCGATGGACACTAAAAATGCTATAACTTAATTAAAAATGCTACAATTCACATAGTAATAGCGCAACAACTATCAAATTTATACACGTGTCTTTTGAAGGTGAGGGATAACTAAAAATTATATGGATTTAATACCAGTAGCACCATCTATGTGTCACCCTATGAACTTTTCAGCCTACCTATTATTTATTTGTTGGCAAGGAAAATTTTGTGGCTCTTTAAAAACTCTGAAATTTGTAAATTGCCATTTTTGGCTCTTCTGACTCAAAAGGTTGCCGACCCCTGTGCTAAACCATCATAAATATTATGATTCTACTTTATCGTTCTTTATGTTTTGTGTGTTTTCAATAGTCGTTTTATTTATTTCTTTCATTGGTCTATTATTGTTTAGACGTTCAACTTCGGGCCTATCTGTCTAAATTTCAGTAAGTTTAGAAATTTGAATTTAAAAAAACATAAATCAAATATTTTATAATGAAAACAACACTAATAAACTACTTTTAATGTATTTGTCATGAATTTATAACATTTTCCGCTTTTTCATGTTTCAGATAAAATTTAAATAATAAATTGATCATTAAGCTATAACTCATTACTATTGTAACATCTGGCCTATACTAGACCTATAACGACTTTAAGAAGAGGACTACTTTCAGGATCAAGGGAAACAATTTAATTTTTACTTATAAGCATTATCTATCTATCTATATATATATATATATATATATATAAACTAGAAGACCAGGCCACGCGTTGCTGTGGCTTTCTTGTATTTCGTTCAATTATTAGATACTATAATTGGTATTGTTAAGGAAGTGATTGGTAAAGAATGATGAAAAGATCAAATTAAATTTCAACGAATAGAAAATGTTTAATTTTTATTAATTTAATGAATGAGGTAGATAATGTTGATTTTTAAGACTGTTTTATAATTATTTTAAGTAATATAATTTTTAATAATCATTACTTTCATTTAACTACGAACTAAGCGATGAACACTATTTCTTGTTAGTCTGTCTTTCGTCGAAATAAATAAATTCGATGGTTTTCGAACACGTGAGCATGCAACATACAGCTGCCCATGGGAGAAACACGGATTCTGAGGTTAGATTTTTTTTTAATTGAAAAAATAAATACAATTAAAATAAAATCGTGATATAATAAGAAAAGACTTTAAAAAAATTCACAATAAAATACAAATGCAAACGATCGTTTAAGGTACACGAACACCTTCGAAGGAATTTTTTTGAAATTTTTTATCTTTGTACACATTTTTGGATTGAATGTATCTAAAAACTAATGATTTCACATAAAAAAATTTCATTATTATTTTTTTTTAATTTTTATAAGCTAAAATAAGGGTAAAAATGGCCAAAAATTGATACTGTTACAAAACCTGAAATCAAATCAATATTTCTTAAATTTCTAAGTTTGTATTTGTTAGTACTAACATTTTACAATGAATAGACGTCTGGTAAATTTATATCTTTATTATTTATTATTTTGAGCTAGTTTAAATGCTGTCGACACAAAATTCTTCCAAAATTTGCATGTAATTCTAAGTTTAACAATTGAAATAAAAAAATATTTATGTAGCTATAATCATTTCAGAGGTCTATTCCCTGTAAATATTTATGAAAAACATAAATACAAAGTTTTGCAGCATTTGATCAAAATTACTTGTGTTATGGTGTTTCACATGAAAACAAAAAGCATAAAAATTCATTATGAGAAAAAGCTAAAAACAACTTTTAATTAGATATATTACTTTTAAAAATGTTGTAAATATATTGCCAAAAGTGGCATTGAATTATCAAGTTCATAGTCTTATTTATTAAAAAGTTTTGTTTTTCCTTAAAGCTGTAAATATTTTCTCAGCTTTGTTTTGAAAAAGTTAAAAATTTGCTCGACAAACTTTTTTTTTTTACAACTTCCTGCTATTTGCAAAGGCTTTTTAATATGAAATGACCTGAATTTAAAATATTTAGCCTTTTTCAAGTGTTTTGATTAAATATATTCAAAACCTTTGAATTTCACATAAAAATATCAACTTTAACTATTCTTTATACAATTTATTTTTAAAATATGGATAAACATTGCAAAAATGTGATATTGTTGCAAAATTT
Source organism: Caerostris extrusa (assembly GCA_021605095.1). Classification (NCBI taxonomy): domain Eukaryota; kingdom Metazoa; phylum Arthropoda; class Arachnida; order Araneae; family Araneidae; genus Caerostris; species Caerostris extrusa. The sequence goes on from BPLR01015488.1 coordinate 57,628, forward strand.
TATAATTCAAAAATAAATAAAACATGAATAGTTTTTTTCCTTTGCAAGTATTTTTATGCTGGGAATATCCTTATGTAGGTAATATACTGTTTTCAAATTTATATCTCAATTATTTATACATTTTTGTATGCTTAAAGTTTGTCGACACAAACTTTTTTTTTTTTACAAATTTACAAAAAGTCTTAGTTTAAAAACTAAAATAAAAAATAATTTATGAATTTAGGTTAATTTCCATGTTCTATTCCTTTCATACATTTAAAAGAAAACTTTTACATGAAGTTTCAAAGCATTTAGAACAGAAATATTTTTATTGTGATGTTTTGAATGAATACAAAATGCATAAAAATTCAAATAAGAAATAATTAAAACCAACTTTTAAATATAAATAAAAACAAATGTACATACATAAAAATGTTATTGAGCTTTAAATTCTCCTTTATTAATATAAACACTTATTTATTTGTTTTGTTTTTCTTTAAATAACTTCCAACTTAAAAGTACCATTTATCAATTTTTCTTCGACAATATTCAAATCACTCAAATTTATAACTCAAATTCTTTGTTTTTCAAATAACAAAAGTTTTTAAAATAAAATGTCCTTGATTTTCAACTTGCAACTATTATAATACCTTTTATAAAATTTTAATGTTATCATTATATCAAATAATTGCAAAGTTTACTTCATTTTCACACTTTTCAAAAATCCTTAAAATTCATCATCTTTCTTTAAAATTATATTATCTTTTTAGATCACATTTCATTTTAGAATTCTTAATCAAATACAACACATGTTGACAAACTTTAAGCATAGAAAAGTTCAATGTTTTGATTCACAACTTTTCATTCAAATATTTTATTCCAATTCAAATTCAAACTTAGAAAATAAAAAAAATATTGATAATCAAATCAGGCAATACTTACATACATTTGATTTATTTCTCATAGAAATATATATAAAATAAATTTCATGCAATATAATTTTCACAAAATTTAAAGTAGTACATAAAACAATAATATTCAGAACATGAGAATTTTACGGTTATGTAGTACAGGCATCGAGACAAGGCGCCATCCTTTTATTGTGGTATATCTTTCGTCTGTGGTGGAAACAAACTTTTTACTCCAACGATGAAATTAGTGCAAATAAGAATTCTAGAATTAATTATCGAAATAGCAATAAAATAGTCATTATATTGTTCGAAAAATGAAGCTACGAATTCCTCTAATTGCAGTATTGCAACCCTAAAGAAATTGGCGAAAATTCAGGGTTGCAAGATTGGCGCCTTCCCTCAATGGTAGATTTTAAACGATTTTGCAATTAAATACGAAAAAAAATCTGAATAAAAACTATCCTATCTCTCAAGTTGGAACAAAATACACATTTCAAAAAAAAAAAGTTAAAATCGGATGGTTAGTTTCGGAGTTCATCGCGAACAAACATCGTGACACGGGAATTTCAGCCATCTTTATTTTTCTTAGAACAATAATAAAAGTTGCCAATTTTGTTTAACTAAACATTAACAATACATTGTTGCCACTACATTGGTTTGCCAAAGAAATTTTAAAAAATATATAGTGGTGGGCCACCCTTATCACTTACGGATTTAAAAATAGATTACGACCGATTCGCAGATCTACCAAATATGCACAAAAATTTTCAAAGAATCGGTCAAGCCGTTTCGGAGGAGTTTGGCAACAAACACTGTGACACGAGAATTTTATATATTAGATATATACACATATATATATATATACAATACTCTTGATTATTTATAATTTATTATTTACAAAAAATTAAAGTTAAAGATTTAAATTTCATTCAAAAATGCACCATTAAATCACAATCTAGTCTGTCGAATCTAAAAATACGTGATAAAAAAAATATAATAAAAAAATTACAAACGTTAAAAAATACGTACGTTAAAATACCTTAATTATGGCGTGATACACGAAACTACGATGGGTTCACTTTGGAATCAGTCGGAATCACAGACCTATTCAAACATTTTAGAGAAAAAGCACACTGGTCGACTCGTCGCAGCACTCTCTTCCTTCTTTGCCAAAAATCTTTTTTTAAGACAATCCTTCGAGAGGGGGGTCAACTTCCCTCACTTCTCTTTGTAGTAGACATTTCTCAGCTAGTTGTCTAGTCCCAATCAACATGGAATAACTTATGATATAGTTCATATTCCATCTGTAATTGTTTCGACCGGAGAAGGTCGCACAGACATTCGCTAATTTTCTGAGACTGATTAGGCAGGATTACGAATATCTGCTATCAGATTTGAGTGACAGGTTATTTTCATTAATACAAAACACTAAGTGCATGTAATATGGGGTAGTTACAACAAGGTGTGGTAAGTAGCAAGTGGATAGTTACCCACAATATTGCTTGTCTGCTGTCAAAGTTGAGTGATGGGTTTTATTATATGCTTGTCAAATAATATATATTATCATAACATTGTCCCCTCACCTGGTAATGTAATGTCGAAACTCTTCTCGTGAGAAAAAAAATGCTACACTATTAACAGTTTATTAATTTTTCAATGTCTACAATAAAATTTCATTACTAATTAAATCAATGGCAAATTCTTCAAAACAAATCCTTCACTTCTCTAATTAACTTATGTTCAATAAGGCATTGATGTGTATTGTTAGATATTAACTTGCTTTTTATTAAGTAATTATAAACTAAAAACGAAAGCAAAATTCTTCAAAACTGGAATTAAAATCCATTAGTGGTCTAAAAGGGTCATTTTGTAAAGGAATTCCATGTGTATTTGAGTGGAAACAAGTCGTAAGTTCTAATAAACCGGCTTAAGCCAACTCGGCATTATTTTCTATAAGCCTATTAAAGTTCAAGCTCTTCCTGTAAAGTTTTATGAGTTTTCCGTCTTTGAACAGATGTAATCCTCGTTTCAGGAAAACTTACAGCCTTTCTAGCCTTTTAAGTTCTTAGAAAAGTATTTTCCTAATTCAAAATGTCACTATAAATACCAGTCATAAAATAAACCTGTTAGCTGACCTATCAAAATAATTTTACATTCAAATTTGATAAGATGTTATAGATATTTTTAAAAGATTAATAAAATTCCATTAAATTACTTCTGAAAATTAAATTTATTCATTGTGTAACTCAGAAAAAAAGTGTTTAAAACATTCTGATAAATATATGTCTCATTTTCTTACACATTTTTTTTCTGAAAAAAAAAAATTATCCAACATTTTTAATGTTTTTATAAAAACGCTGTGTAGTTGACTGCATATCATTTATCACTAAGATTTGAAGATTGTAGTAAATTCAGCGTTATTGAGACCAAGTGGATTAAGAAGAATCTACAACTTTTTATTTACAGCAGAAGGAGAAAAGTAGAATAGTTTTTAATTGAAAGCAATTGATTAATATTATTGTTACCATAATCTGGTGATTAATTGGCTAATATTGTTAGTTTCCGGTGATTTATTGGGCAATACTATTGTTACTCTAATCCTGTAAATTAATTGCCTAATATTATTATTACTTTAATCATGTAAATTAATTGGCTAATATTATTGTTACCTTAACCCAGTGATTAATTGAGTAATATTATTGTTACTCAAATCCTGTAAATTAACTGGCTAATTTTATTGCTACTTTAATCATGTAAATTAATTGATAATAGTATTGTTACTTTAATCATGTAAATTAATTGGCTAATATTGTTACCTTAATATAATATTATGGCTAATCTGGTTGTTAATTGGCTAATATAATTGTTACTTTAATCATGTTAATTAATTGGCTAATATTATTGTTACCTTAACCCAGTGATTAATTTAGTAATATTATTGTTACTCAAATCCTGTAAATTAACTGGCTAATTTTATTGCTACTTTAATCATGTAAATTAATTTTATAATATTATTGTTACTTTTTAATCATGTAAATTAATTGGCTAATATTGTTACCTTAATATAATATTATTGCTAATCTGGTTTGTTAATTGGATAATATGATGGCTACCTTAAACGGTAATTAATTGCCTAATATCATTGTTAGCTTAATCTGGTGATTAATTGGCTAATATTGTTACCTTATGAATTTATTGGTTAATAAAAATTAACATTATTTGCTGGCTAAAGCCAAAGACGAAATACGATTTTCATCGGAAACATATACAAGCTATTCCTTTTAAGAATATGTTATTTAACTGTAACCATTAACTGAAACCCGGTTGTAAATTTTTAAAGGAAAAAAGAAAAGAAAAACGAAACGAAAAAGATGAACGTCAACGAAAAAAAAACATTAAAATTGCAAAATTTATCACCCAAAAAACCTTTAAAATGTCAACAAAAAAAAAAATCTCTTAAGCTCATTTTAAGAGTTACTTGTTCTATAGTATCTAGCGAAAACATCTTGAAAGACATTTAACGATACTGGCTTCAGAAAAATGTCTTTGGTTACACATGAAATAATATGAATATTGCATTTTCATTTACAAGATATTACATGAATAAATGAAAAGATAACAAAAAAGTTTGCGTATACTTTAACTGGCTGGACAAAAAAAATTTTGCAATCTCAGATATTAAAGTAACAAAGTATTACTATCTATGTCCCACTTACTGACAAAATACGCATTCAATGTGCTACGATTTAGTAGGATGGTATTTTTATTCGACCATTATGGGAAGCATAACTGTTCTATGTTCTAATCGTGATCAAGATAAAATACATTACTTTTGAAAAAAGATCATTGAATAACTGAAAAATAATATAGTGTCAACATCATTTTTTGTGTAATTTTTTTACCATTTAAGCTTGCAAAATTGTTGCTCTTTCATGTAAAGCAAACAAAATTTACATCTCAAAAGTTCCATTTACGAGTTTCAGTTGATCACGTGCAAATTTTATCGCTTATTCTTTCAAAGGCAATTGAATGACAAAATGCAAAAAATTAAATTAATTTTCATAAGCACAACTAATCGTTCATTAAATAGCTGAAATGAAGAAATTTTTAATTTAATATTATTTAACAAAAATTTTTTAATTTTTAAAAATATAAACTGAAAATACAATTTTAAATATAAAAAAAAAATTATGAATCGTATTGTTTACTTTCTAAATAGCATCCAAGTTTTTTATAAGTAGCAAGTTTATGTAGCGAAAATTTTTTTCTTTTCCCACTTGGTGGACAGCAACATCTAGACCAAGTCCAAGAACCCGTGTGGTCTCATGGAAGAAGGGAAGGGGGGCAGCTTCTGTTGGGATGGAGCACCCGTAGGTAGATGTTTGCTTGACGTGAAGCTGAAGGTGGAGGGCAGTGCCTTACTGTAGGAATTTAAAGGGGAACTAGTCCGCATATGCGTATAGTATGGAAGAAAACCCGGAAAAACTCCCACCATGTAGTTTGACTCACAATGCAAGATGCTGAACATTACAAACGCGATCACTGCTTTTGAAACAGTGTCTACAACAAAAGCCACCAGCGGATTGAACCTTCAGCCCTAATGCTCACTAGCGGCTCACGTTACGACTGAGATATGTCGGGCACAATAACTAAAATAAATTTCATTCTATGCCATCAAAGTCTATAACTGATGCTACATTCATAAAATTCATCATAATGAGTTAATTTACTGAATAATATTTTATTTTTGGTGCATTTCTTACAGCTTCAATCTATTCAAAAGTTCATAAAATTCACACACTTATCAAAAAAAATGAAACACAATTTTATTCTTAAATTCCAAATAATCAATTATTAATTTTAAAGTATATTATACCCAAATAGTTTGTAAATTTTAGACTATATTTTCTGTATTAGAGGCCGCAAATAAAAGAAAAACAATTATTTTGATAAAGATAAAGCTGTAATGTAGTTGCCGACTGTGACTTGGCCTATCAAATTGGTTCGAAACTTGATAAAAAAATTTAAGCCTTTTCCAAGCATTAGTACGACAAATCCGAAACTTGGAAAGTCCTACCGTTGTCCTTGAAGAAATGGATAAAAGAGGTGAATGCCCAGATGCAACACTCAGGAATGCTTGAAAGTTATGGTGAAAAAAATTGGATGTGTTGTAATAACAGTTTCCTTCCCTACAGCCGTGCATCTTAGAAAAGCTGGATTTGCTACATATATGCCATTTATTGGTAAATGACCCACGGTGAAAATTCCAAGCATTAAACAACAACTAAGACTGGCATATTGTAAGTCTGAGCTTGCTTCGTATAATTTTCTACAGGCAGGGGACATTTTAACATGCTAGCATAACTAGGACAACATAATTGTCTTCAGAAAGGTTTGATTTGTCGCTCTATGGTCATTTTGTGCACACTTTTGGCTAACTAGACCGGGACCTACAGTTTCAACATGGATTCGGAACCACTCACAAACATCAATGCTACCACCAGGGTTCGAATCTGAAGTTTGCGATTCTAAAGGCCAAATCGCTAGCCAATTGATCATCAGATCAGGAAGGGGATATTTAAACGTAACATAATTGGGACAACACCAAAGGCCACAAAACTTGATGGCAGATTGAATGGATAGCCGGGTTCGAGTCCCGGCGGTGCCATGGATGTTTGTAGTGGGGAATATTTAAACCGTAGGTCCCGGTCTAACACGATCATATATTAAAAATGGGAAAACATAATTTTCTACAGAACTTTATTCATCATTAAAGTGGCAGATTACTGATTAAGTTTAAAAACAGTCCGATATGAGGTAACGTAGTGTTTTAAATAATAGCTTAAATTGTTAATTTCTGTCATCTTTATTTTTTTGTAAATTTCAAGGACTTTCTACAGAAACAGCATCATATTCACTGACGAAAATAATAAAACTTGTAACATTCGCTAATCACCAACGATTCCTTAGACGGAAAATTCGACGATTGAATCCCCCAGCTGATTATTTAGGTACTCGATTTGCCAAGACAAATGCAGCGTCGAAAGTGCCTCCTAATATGTTTCGATATGCGATTCTTTTGTTGTCGTAAAGACCGTAATCCTTTTCCTACCCCACTCAAACAAAAGTTATCGTTGCCATTTCTGATGCCATCCTATCTCGTGAGAGTTGGAGGTGGAATTATTTTGTATGTACGTTACGGTGTTCGCCAGGATGATTTAAGCTGTGTAAAAGAATTGGTCTCTAATTGTTCCATCCAGTTCCTGGAAAAGTACATATAATATTAGAGACCATCTCCTGTCAAACATTGGTAAGAAAAGTGGAACATAGAATTTCAAAAAGAAATTTATCATTTATCATTATATTATATTTTAACATTTATCATTATAGATTATTGTGTGCAGAAAATATGTTTTACTTAAAATTTTCATTTTTACAATATTAAAAATGCTTTTGAGGGCCGAATATTTTGATCTGATATCATTAGCTATTGGAAAAGAACATGTAGTGTTATTTTTGCTGCTAGAGTTTTGTGCAAACGTTCCCAAAGATGGCTTATAGAGAGTTCACATCCTCCTCCCCCTTCACAAACCCGATGGAAGGACTTTCGATCGTACAGATTTACTACTACTACAACTGCACCACATCACTGTGCCTAGAGCCGAGTTGTCCCTTATACAGTTTGGGAATGGTGTGGGTGAGAAGAAGTCTGAGTATCTGTGATGATATGAGGCAGGGATCTATGGCTTAAAGTGGATTCGAACCCCTACAAACATCCATGGCACCGCCGGAGTTCGAACTCCCAAAACCTAGAGAGCTAGAGCGCTAGCCACTCGGTCCACATTTATGACATCGTAATTTAGAAGGAGCATACTCGAGATATGCGACCTGATGGCTACTGGCTGGCACTCTGGTGTTTGGTACCACAAGCTTCAGGTTAGAATCCTGGCGGTGGCATTTATGTTTGTTATTAGTTCGAATCCGTGTTGAACTATTTTTTATTTTCACGGTATTAAAAATTTTTTAACGCCTGATATTTTGTTCTGAGATCATTCGTCAATGGAAAAGCAGATATATAACAGTAAATTCAGCATTAGCTAAGTTAGGCTGCTACGTTGTTTTTGCTGTTGCAATTTTCACAAACATTCCCAAAGTTGGCCTATCCAGAGTTCACACCCTCCTTCTTCACAAACCTAATGGAACGACTTTCCATCATACAGATTTAATGGATTGCATCCCCATTTATTGCATCCACATCATAGTTTAGAAGGAACAAACTCAAGTTTTACAGCTTGATGGTCAATTGGTAACGCTCTGACTTTTGGTACCACAGGCTTCAGGTTCGAATCCTTGCGGGGCAGGGATGTTTGTTAGTAGTCCTAATCCCGCTTTAAACTGTAGACATCGATCTAATTTAGCCCAAAGTGTGCAAAAAAATGACCATTGTTGGAAAAAGGAACTGAAGCGACAGGATTTTTGTAGTGAAAAACTCTAAGCTGTGTGAAAGATTTTTTTTGTTTTGTTTTCTGCACGTAGTAGTTGTGTAGTGTAGAATAAAGTATGTGTTCGTGAAATACCTATGAGATTATTCTTTTGATATTCCGTGTTGTTTGATTTTGACAGCCTTAAAAGCATCGGTTAGATGCATTTGAATCTTAAATAATGTACTGCAGCCAAAAATATTCGTTTTTGAGTTCAGAAATTGAAATTAATTTTTCCAATTAATTTTTCCTGAGTTTAATGAAAAGTTTTCGAGTGAGTTTAATGAAAGGTAATTTGTTTTACTTTGAGATAGTTTATTCAGAAACCATAGAACGACAAACCAAACCTAACCATACTCAAGATGAGCGTATGAAACGCGGTTGATATATTTTTCTTGCAAAAATACTTTTAAGCGTCTTAGCTATTGACGGTAAACTTCAGCAGTTATTCTTTGACTGCCACAAAGCAATTTATCCTTCATATCCTTCCATACACACAAAATAATCTTTGGAGGCCAACCTCTTCGAGATTGCTGGTTAAGCTATTGTCTTTGCGCTTAACATTATTGTAGAGATTCCACTGATTCATCAAAGATAGCTAGAAGTGAAAATGATATGAAAATGATATTATGATAATTATGATTATTGATTGATAATTATGATTATGATTATTTTATGATAATTGATTATAATTATTGATTATTTTTATGATAATTGATTATTTGATATTTTTTATGATTATTTTATGATAATAATTATTGATTAATTATTGATTATTTTTTATGATTATTTTATCATTATAATTATGATTATTTTATGATAATTGTGATTATTTTATAATTGTGATTATTTTATGATTATGATTATTGATTATTTTATGATAATTATAATTATTGATTAGTTTATGATAATTATAATTATTGATTATTTTATGATAATTATAATTATTATTTTATGATAATTATAATTATTTTATGATAATTATAATTATTGATTATTTTTATGATAATTATAATTATTGATTATTTTATGATAATTATATAATTATTGATTATTTTATGATAGTTATGATTATTTTATGATTATTATTTTTCAAAAAAGAGGACAGAACTTTCAATAAAATCTGATACTTGAATAAATTTTCTTATACATTAAAACTTGAATTTTCATTGTCGTTTAATTCACAGTCTTTAACTTCTTATGCATAATTAATTTATCATTCAAGATTCCAGTTGGAATGGTCAGACATCTCAGCTGATCGTGTCCGGCTCCGACAACCTGGCCACTCTGAGAGCCCTGTCCCCGTCACGCTGTACTTCATTCGCATTGTGGCGGAAAATGCACTCGGACACAGTGCCCCCAGTGAAGTTGTCAACGTCACCACAGCCGAAGAAGGTAAGTCCCTCCCTCATCTGCATTGACACACCCTTTAGACCAGGGATGGCCAGCCCAAATGATTGAAATGGCTGAAATGGCCACTTTGGAAATGCATCCCTAACTCCGCGAGCCGCATATAAAATTACATATCCCCCTATTAGATTTAGACCCACTATAGACATTTTTGAGTGAAAAATGGAAACACACGAGTTATTATTATTGTGTTTACTAGTATTCTTAGATGTGAACATAGATAATATAATAATAAAGATACAAAACGCACATTGTAAAGAAATATATAAACACTAAAAATGAAATATAAAGAATATATAAACATAAACGAAATAAAAAAATGAAATCATTAAAAAATAATTATTTTACTAGTGCGATATTTGAACAGAACTCCAAATATTATAACTGAAAAAGTGAAATGGATTCTTTTATTTTTGGACATTTTTTTTTTTTTTCTAAAAGCCAAGACTAAAGGAAACTACTTGGCTTTTCAGTTTCTAAGATTACATGTTTTTCATTAAAAAGAAAAAAATTAAGAATAAAGATAAAAAAATAGAAATAATAAATAATAAAATAGAATAAAGATAAAAAAAAAGCTATTACAGTTTTTAGTGATACATTATACTTTATTTTAACTCTTTACATATAATTAATACTCAAGTATCTTCTTTGTCTTTCATTTTGTTTCTCTTGTGAAAATAAATTTAATTATACAAGATAAATATTCACTGTATAAACTCTCAAAATTATAAATAATTCAAGATTATGTTAAATATAAAAACATATTATTAAAAATTTATGTACATGAAATTTCCAAAAAAAATATTACTGGAATATGTGTGACATATTTCGTTTTAATTTTTCATTTCTCCTCAAATACGCCATTCGTTTATGTATTTTTATTTTAAATTAAATTTTTTTGTAGTTCAAATAAATTTTGAATATAGCAACAAATTAATCGTCACATAAAAAATTAAAATCCTAAAAATTAAAATAATCTAAACTAAACATAAATCATTGGAGATTGTGTTATTTATTCATTACCCAAATAAATATAGTTAAATCTTTTTTATTGTTATGTAGTTTGTTAATTTAAAGGGTTATTCCTATTTTATACATATTCTTCCAAATTTTTATAATTATCAGTTCAAATAAAATACGAAAGTAAATATTAATTTTTCATTAATAAATAATAAAAGTACACATACGTCTATACTAATTTAATGCATTTGGTTTTTTTTAAATGATAGAATTAAATTCATTATTAATAATTATACATAAAAAAACTCTTTTTGATACAGAAATAATGTTTTTTATTTTAAATAATAAGACTTTATTGACCAACTTGTAACAAAGGAATTGAAAAAAAAAAATCTCAAGTGTATCTATACTGAATTTGAAAATTAAAATTTGTTCGTTATTTGCTAAATGAAACAAAAACAAACATTTTTAATAAATTAAAATAATTCATTAATTTAATTATTAAGTAAACTAGTTTGTATTCCTTTTAAATACTTTTTAATGATTTATTTATAATCATTTTTACCTAAAGAATAAATATACAAAGTGTCTTAACCTCCTTCTAATTATTCCAACTGTTTAACTCATTTTAAAATTGCGTTCAAAATTTCCAGCTAAAAGCCCTCCAAAATTCCATTCCAAGCCAACTTTCACATTCTAAAAGTATTCCAGAGAGCACAGACCTGAATGCATTCGTTCAGAACTCTGATACGTAATGCCAAGAGTCGAGTTTCTGGAGCGGTGAATATGAAAACATAAAAGCGAACTTACACCTAATTCTGCAACGTCAGCATAAAGCCCCGAAAGTCTCCTAAAATTCAAATTCTACCGGACAAAGCGAAATTCCCCACCTGCTGGTTATCAATTTAACCCCGAAAACTGTAGTAATTGCAGCTGCTTTTAAACCATTCTGTTCGCCTTGTTGTTTTTATTGTCTGGATTCTGTTTTATGACTGGTGGATTAGGGACAAAGGAAGCTTTGTGTTCTTGGAAGCTTAAACGAGAATGGATTGCGCGGACACAAATTTTGCCTCGAAGCTCTATTAGGATGGATAGGCGAATCCATGTTTGTTTAATCAGGTAAATTAGAATTGAGTGTCTCGGATCGTCCGTCTTCTATTTGGGCCTCGCAGGAATTTGCTCCTCGGAGTAAAATTTCGACATTCAATTTAAGGTCTTCCGTCTAGAAGTTAAAATACTGCAGATTCTGAGAAAAATGTTTCTCTTTGCGTGTTAAATATTTTTGGTAGTAAATAGAAAAGTGCATTTGTGTGATATGCATTGAGGGTATTAATTATACATCCATTCTGCCTGGGATTCTTGTATTACTTCTGGGGGAAGAAATTTTTTACCAGCTTACATTGGTTGGTAACATAAAACAGAAAATAGTCTTCAGATAAATATTTGATTTGAATTTTAGAACAATCAAATACAGTATAAATAAGGAAAAGTTTGTTGATATTTGAAATAATATGTATTATTCCTGTTCTTGTAGATTACACTATAATGAAATCTTAGCTTCTAACAAAAAAACATAATTAAAATTTATACTAAAGATAAAATCTTTTGATGTCTAAATAATAACATAAGTTTGAGTAATTAGAAGAAAAACGAAATCGTAATTATTTTTTGTCTTTTGAATATATGTGCATATATGATATGAATGTATGTGTATGTATGTTCATGTGTATACATTGTATATGTTTGTTTTCATGTACTGTATAGTTACATATGCTTGTGTATATATGTGCATGTGTATGATACATTGATTGTATTGATTATAGGATAAATGTATGATGCATTGGTTATAGGATACGTATACAAGTATGATACATTGGTTATAGGATATGTATACAAGTATGATACATTGATTATAGGATACGTATACAAGTATACATATCCCATAATCAGCCGCAAAACTATGTATACATTTATATATTCTCACGAGCACAAACCAACATTCATACTCACAAACAACATACAAAAGTTCATATTCACTATCATTCACTCATCATAAATCACTCATAAAAACATACAAGCATTTACATTACAATATGTATACATATGTAGATAGATACTCGCGTAAACGGGGACATGACGACACAGCATGGGCATGCATATATCGTAGTAATCTTAGGATATGTATCAGTGCTTAAGCATAACACGTTTCCATACATGCGTAAATAAATACAGAGTACATCACTACTCATTGAGAAATACACTCAAGAGCCAAAACATTATGACCACCTGTCAACAACGAGTTGGCCCACCTTTGGCGCGCAACACAACTTCAACCCGCCTTGGCATGGATGGCACAAGTCCTTGGTAGATGGCCGGAGACAGATTGTACCAGATGTTAAGCAACGGCCACGAAAAATCCGAGATATTGCAAATTGGTGGTCTTTGAACTCTGAGCTGCCGTCCCAGGACATCCCAAATGTGTTCTATCGGATTGAGTTCCGGTGAGTTAGGTGGCCAGGACATTAACTGGAATTCAGCATCATGTTCCTGGAACCACTCCAACACAATTTTAGCCTTGTGACAAGGGCGTTGACCTGTTGGAACATTCCATTTCCAGCTGGAAGAACAGAGGCCATGTAAGGGTTCAACTGGTCCGCAATGATGTTCAGATACCCTGTAGCATTCATGGTCTGCTCTACCACAACCACGGGACCCACAGACGCCCAAGACAACGTCCCCCAAAGCATAATACCGCCACCACCGGCCTGTGTATGACCTACTGTGCATTGAGGGGAGCAACTGTTCGCCTGGAAGACGGCGTATCCTGACACGGCCATCGGCGTGATGAATGACAAACCGGGATTCATCTGACCAGGCAACTCTCTCCCACTGATCCATGGACCAGTCACGATGTTCCCGGGCCCAGCGCAGGCGCAGTTGGTGATGACGCTGGGTCAGCAAAGGCCCACGAGTGGGACGTTTGCTGCGTAGCCCCATATCCAACAGTGTCCGCTGAACAGTGTGCTCCGATACTATTCTACTTGGCCCTGCATTGCATTGGGCTGACAGCTGAGCCACTGTCTGGCTCCGGTTTTGATTCACCATGCGAGACAGTCTCCGACGACCTTTTTCTTTGATAGCGTGTGGACGTCCAACACCATGTCGTCTACTGCTGGTTTTCACCGTCATTCCTCCACTTTGCATAAGTACTAACAACTGTAGATCGCGAACAACCCACGAGTCGTGCAGTTTCGGAAATACTTGTTCGAGCCTTCGAGCCATTACAATCTGTCCTCTGTCAAAGTCGCTTAGATCCGCAGCCTTCCCCATCACACACAGAAATAAGTGAAAGAATGATTTTTCAGACTCTCCAGCAGCAGTTAAATACCACTTCCACCTGATCACGTGCTTTCCACGTCATCCAGGCGAGTTCATTGCAAAATGTAGGGGTGGTCATAATGTTTTGCCTCTTGAATGTAGATTCATATTCATATTCGAAAAAATTCATATTCGTCTTTCTAACATACATATACAACATCTAATATTTTATTTCTCTTACTTCCTTTTTTTCATATTGGGAATAGAGAGAAAGTCTTCGTGTTGTATTTTATCCTCAAGTATTTGTTGCTCTGGGTTAATTTTTTTTTTTCTGCAAATAATTTAAAATCATCCACAGTTATTTTAGTAAAAAACAGTTCTGTTAATGTGTTAAATGTATTTTAAATAGTGAATAGCAAGGTTATTTCAACAACGTGCTTTGAGGATTTTAATTAAAAATTATTTATTTCATGGAAAAGTTTAGAGTTTAATCATTTTATCCAATAATAAGGAATATTGTGGAATAGAATGAAAAATAGACG
>BPLR01015489.1:0-24162 GCA_021605095.1 Caerostris extrusa
TTTTTTTTTAATAATTTTCTTTTTAAATTTTTTTGATTATTTTTTCATAAAAATTTCTTGGTTCTTCTTTGACGTTATTTTTTAATTTGTCACGGTTTGGGCAATAAAGTTTAAATGCATTTTCATTTGTTTGTCGATGCTCGACTCTGGGTGTATTTTAACGTTTCGGTTGGCGTGCAGGAGAGTTGGTTCGATACTAACACGGCATTATTTGCTGTCATTGTTTTTACCTCACCAAAACAATCCGGCAAACTAGAAAAGAGGTTTCATCATAAGAAATTTCTCTTACCTTTCAGTCAAACGAGCCGCATTAGAATGTGATATCCAAAATGGGTGTATTAGTGAGTCAGTTTCAAAAATATATATTTACAATGCTTTTATTTACTCGTTACAATTGATGTGAAAGACAATGGACATAAAAGAATTAGGTCGGTGCTTTTTTTTTCCTCTCTCTGTTTGCAAAAAAGTCCTTTTAAAGTTGAAGATTTTTCCTCTTTCTGGCGCTATCTATTATTAGATACTTACCTTAAATCTAAAAAAAAAAAATTAATTTATTGATTTAATTTTTTGAATTAATATTTAACTGCATCATCAATGTCATCACTTAAAGTTAAAAAAAAATTTATTTGAACTTGTGTGTGTTGAATCAAAAGTGTTATGAACGGTTGAAAATGTGGAACAAGATATATATGGGTGTGATTTATAGGAGGGAATTGAAAAATAAAAAGAAATCAGTTAAAAGAAAACCTCCGGAGGTTACCAACAACGAGTTCTAGTCCGATTAGAAAATTCTTACATTGAAGCATGGTCACAGTAAAGTGGAGTGGTAAAAAGTTCGCGGTGAATAGTTCAAAGTTCTAGATATATGCAGTATTTTTGACACATTGCTTTCAGAAACTTAGAAAACTCAATAGTGATTGTAACAATGCGTATGAACTTCTCGCATCGACATTCATGCTGCCGACTGGTATTTTTCCTTGTTCCTCGTGCGACATGAAATGTGGAATAGTTACCATTAACTGCATTCCTGTGTAAATATCCTTCTCTTCATCAATCCGTACTGATGCAGTTCTTCACATGGTATGCACTAAAATGGAAGATGGGATCTAACTCTGTATAGCAATGGGAAAAACCTTTTCAAATAATATTTATCTTGTTCATTATCATTGACTTTATATAAAAATATAAAAAAAACATATATCGTTCACTAGGACCCTAGAGAGCTATACTGGACACGTTGTATTGAAAAGTTTGGTTTGTCACGTTGTTTCTCGTTTTCAATGACCGTAAACTGACCAGGGGCCTACCGGTTTAAAGTGGATTCAAGCTTTACTCACAAACATCCATACCACCGCCAAATTCGAACCTGAAGCCTGTGGTACCAAAGACCATAAGCTAGCCAGCATAATTTGTTTAAAATTCACAGTACTCTATTACATAAGTATAACTTGGATCTATTGTGTTATTGCAAGTGAAATGAGCTTTTTATGACTATTAGCTGACTCTATATAAAATATATATCTACCAATATTAAGATAAATAAAATTTTATATACCATTTAATTCCTTAATCTGTGCTGTGTCTAACATATTTTTGTTTGTATATCAATTCGTAATTTTTATGAAAATCTTAAGCACATACCAGCATAATAAAATATCAATTATTTTTCTGTATGAATATAAACATGAACATTTTGCTACTTAAGTAAGATTTGTTTTAATGCAGCTGGCAATGTGGGGCACGTGTAACTCGAAGATAGGCTGCGGTCGCGTAGTGGATTCGAATCACTACAAACAATTACAAAACCACTACAAACACTTTAATGTTCTGGATTGTTTCGGTTTTTTGCCTGGCATTGCCGGGGCTCGAACCAAACCTGTGGTACCGCGCGCCAAAGCGCTAGCCTTTTCGCCGCCAGGCCCACCCAGCCTTAAATATTAATGTGGCATGTGAATGATATTGATAATGTTTCCACACGGGAGAGGCTGCTTTGATTAGCGTATGTCACGAGATATAAACTTGGCAAAAAGAACCTTGGAAGACATGAAAGCGTCCTCTGTAGTGATGTTCTGAAGAGCAAGAGCTGAAGCTTTAAAGTAACCCTTCTAAATGGTAGAGTCTGGATAAAGCTGACAAGCGCTTTACCAAAGTGAAAAACTTAATAAATGGGTTCTACACGATTTGACAGATAGACGAAATTACCAAAATTTTCCTCAACTGAATATGCAGTAAAGATAACTTTTTTCTTTTTTTGGACCCTATTTACTTTGAGGAAAAGTGGATTGCTTATGATACTTGTGTACTCTCATCAAAATGTCTGGATGCAGATCGAAAAGCCAGAATGCCACCCAGGGCCTGAGATCAATGCTAAAGCTTTGGAGAGTCGAAGGTAAATTATCTATAATAGTTTTCCTAGGAATATGTCAGATTCACAGTAATAATATTTAAAAATTGATGCATAAAGGCATGAGTTGCACATTCAACCAACGATACTTTTCAATGTGCTGGATTTTTTCTGTTTGCAGACGGAAAAAACGGCTTCCAGAATCATTCAAACAGTTGCAGGACACTGTGAGTGCGGAAAGCCCATCTACCACTGCAAAGGTCATGTCAAATTCAGAACTTAGGAACTTTTTGGTGCCGTACCATTTCCCCCTTCTTCAAATATCTTCACTTTGGAATTTGAACTCATTGTGACGAGAGTGCTTCTTTTTTGATAGTAATTTGAAAGTGGGACTTTAATTATAATTATCCAGCACTATATAAATAATATATCAAATATTATTCACTAAACATTTTCAAAAAATAATTTATGGGAATTTTTCACAAGTACATTTTTATACAACATTCTTTAGGCTCCAGGTACTCCATTCCCTCACCCCTCCCTTCCTCAAATGCCTTGTATTTATTCTCTTCTTCTTCAGTAGAAATAAAAACAATTTTTTATAATTGAGTCATTCATTTGCGTTCTTATAATTTGAACCCAGATGACATTCAGGGTTCAAGATTATAGCCACAGGTGAATGATGGTTCATTTTCTTTACTTTCTGAACGAGTTGATTACCGCCACACGATCAGGGGAATCATACATCGAGCATTAAAACATTTTAACACGATTCAAAATTTCGTTGAACCCCATTGCAGCAGTCGAATCGATTTCGATTCGTAACACGTCTGAAAACAATTAATTCTTTCACCCAGGATACGAAGCCATCCAAGAAATATTCATTCGCATTCCAAAATATTCAATTAAATTCGCCTTCTATCATAATATCTGCATAACCTTTTCACCCATCAAATTACATTTATAAAATGGAATTGCTTTTCCCATGCGGAACCGAGATTTAGAACGAATCACAAAATAAAAAAAAGAACGAATAAACAAAGTGCGAATACATTATTATTTATCTCTATTCAAAACAGAACAGCTGTCCAGAATCTTTACTCGTCGCTTAAGAAAACTGCCAGGCGTAGTAATACAACTAAACTTATTTCGATGTAATTTGTCAATGTCTACAGAATATTTTTCATGGAGAACTTTTCCCTTCTTTTTTTATTCCATTCTTTTTTTCGTTGTTCTTTTTTTTTTTTTTATTCCTTATGTCACGAATAAGTCTTCGTGTTGTGTTGGGTTTTTTTCTTTCTGCATTTTTTTTCTTTCTGTGTTGTCTTTGGTTAATTTTTTTTTTTTTCTTTTTTTTTTTTTTCTTCTTCTGTGATTGAGATGGAATAAATTCGTGAGTTGACTTGAATAATAGATTTCGTAAAAAAAAAAAAAAAAGGATTAGTTGGTGATTTTAATGACAAATGGTATTTGAATGAAAAATTATTGAGCACCTAAGCAACTTTTCGTGCCATTTTTTTGTTTGTTTGTTATTTGATAAAGAATTCAAGAAAGGCACTTATTTCTTGAAATATATGAAAAAAAAAGAGTTGAACTTAATAATAAATGATGTTAAACAACCAAAAAAGGGCTATTCACCATTTTATTTTACCAAAGATTTTATAAAAAGTAAATTTATAGAAGAGGAAGAAACTTTTCAAATCATCGTTAAACAAAAAGATTCCCCAGACAATTGATTCTATGGAGATGGCGCAAATGTTAGTTATTCAACGAAAAGGTTACGAGATTCATTTTCAAACGAACAACCCAGACGAGATTTTGAAATGACGAACAAAGAAAATCGCTTCGAAAGAATAATGGAATAAATTATAATGTTCGAAGTTGGTTCTGCATTGGATAAAAACCAAAGGTTTAAATATTTATATTTCCTTAAAGCTTATTAAGTGGAAAGATGAAGAATTTGAGCAAAAATATTTTTTTTATAAAACAAAAATAGGAGCGCTCAAATTATTCATTTCTTTCTTTTTAAAATTATAATTAGTTAATTATATTAAGGGTATTTTTAATATAGTTTTCTTTTTATTTTTCCGTATGCTATAATTTTATTTATTTTATTTTATACTGAATTTCAACACATGCAAATTTGAATTATGCATTGCTTTAGAAATCTTAGAATATTATTAATAAAGAATTGCTTTAGAATTCTTAGAATATTACTAACTGCGATTCTTATTAAAGATTTTTAGAAAATTGCATATACAATTAATATAATTTCTTTCATTTTTTCCATCTGCCATTAATGTTACCGAATATGTTTAAAGCCCGGTTTTTCTTGAAAAGCACTTTTTTTTTTGTTATTTATTTTAAAGATCCGACCTTTAATTTTTGAAAAGGGTTCTTCTGTTTTTCTGGAATCATTCGAAATCAAGACGCAACTATTTAATCATCAGTTGTAAAAACAGGTACTACGATAATGATAAATATAATGACTTGAAAGGCAGTATGAAAAAAGTAACTCACATCGTTTAATTTAAATAAATACATCCTTTCATCTTATTTCTAAAATATATCATAGATATTTGTATTAAATTATACAAAAATTTCTGGCAAGAGCTATTTGAAATATTTTAGTCATTTTACGTAGCGAAATTTCACAAAGCTGTTTAATGTTGTTTACAATCATCGATGTGCCTGTTGTTAATTTCTCCTTTTTTGATATTATTATCACTATTTATACGAGTAAAAAGTCTTCGATAATAAAGCTTATACATTTTATCACGCTTTTGTATATCTTAAATAATGTTCGAAACTCGCAAATACGCATATATTCCATGGTACTTTTTACACCTGCATATTCAGGTCCCAAGTCTGTCAACCATGAAACCTTCAGTGCTTCAAACCCCAGCTGGTGCATCGATGTCTTAACGATTGTGTGATGACACAAAAAGGGTGTAAAAATTAAGTGGTAATAGAATTATTGATACTGATATCATGAGAAATATGTTTCCATTAGTTTGTTGTCCTACAAGTAATAGCTTGAGTTTCTCGGAAGAATCAAAATTTGTAATTCTCCAATCTTTATCTTATTTATTGGCTTTGGGCTGGCAGTGACATAGCATGTGAATGCTATGAGAAAATTGTTATTCTGTCTACGTCTATTGTAGCACAACAGTATCTTATAAGGGCTACTGGGGGCCTGATGATCGAGTGGCTTCAGCCTGGTACTCGGTACCACAGGTTTCGGCATTGCCATGGATGTTTATGAGTGATTCGGAATTCACTTAAGCCGTAGGTCTTGGTCTCATAGAACCGTAGAGCGGTCACAGAGCCCAGTCAGACTTCCCACCCACGCCATTCCCAAATTGTAAAGGGGCAACTCAATCATGTGGTGTTGTGTGGCGGTGTAGTAGTAGTAGTATAAGGGTTACTCAGAGTATGAATAGGAGTTACGATTTATGTAATGGTGTCATCACGTAAGTCTTTAGATATTGATAGCTACGAAGCACCACCTGGGTTTGAAGTACTGAATGTTTCAAGGTCGACAGACTTGGGACATCCATATGCAATTTTGTGGGGGGGCACCGATAATAAATCAAGGGATAATTTTTTTTCTTCTAATGCAGCTGGCAAATAGACCGCGATCTTCGCCATAAGGGCTGCACCGATGTTACTCACTTTGAATTACCCAGGGGGGCGAGTGTAACTTTTGTGGTAAGCTACGGACACGGAATAACAATGCCCCCGCAGCGCTCTACGATCCTGTTAGGCCCGGGACCAACGGCTTAAAGTGGATTCCGAACCTACAAACATCCATGGCAAAGCCGGGATATGAACCGGGGGATAATAAAATATTCAAATCAAGTTATTACTGTGGAGTGTCGGCAGATGGCATATGATAACGGTGTAGATATTCATCCTTCAATGGATGTGTAAAGTGTGTTGTCCATTGACATGGGAAAAGTTCCCAATATCAAATCTCTTTTGAAATACTGTGCAATGTCTCCTCAGTTAAATAAATTGAATAAAAACTTACAGCATGTAATGACTAAAGAACATTCACATTGCTATAACTGTTAAGGTTCGTCAACGGATATGGAACCCGTTGGAGTATACGGAATACTCAAGAAATGCATTTAACTGCACAAGGAGACGAAGATTTGAATAGCGTCATAATGATGTTGAAAAATAGAAAATATTGATAAATATATATAATATAACTAATTGGGACCTCATGAAATGGAAAATAAAAGTTATGATTTCTGAGACTGCACCACCCACAATCTAGCCCAAAAACGGAAAGCAGATTTTTGCAATGATGCTGCTAAGCGCCTACACTGTCAGGATATCTCTTAGAACAACTTTTACCTTTAACAAGATGCGCAAGAAGTAACCCAATTCTAAGTAGTTTCAAAAAAAAAGGATTGAAAACTACCAACCGATTAATACAACAGCATAATTAGTCGTACCTCCCGTCTATCAGAAGCTGGGCTCAAACAAATGCATTACCAACACAAAAGCTACAACTTTTCAAGACTCAATCTGTAGAATTTCCTTTCCTCCATCCGAAAAATTCAACGATATAGTCAATCCACTATCTTATATTCCTCTAATACAACCTGGCTATTTTCAAAAACTTTCTCATAATAATAAAAAATTAAACATGCCAAATATTAATATAAAGTTGTAAACTGCATAACCTGGAGAAATATTGAAATAAAAGACCTTTTATTTATTTATTTTTTTTGGCATATTTAATAAAAATTTCATAAAAAATTATTGATTTAAATGAAATCTTATATGTTCACATTTTCATTAGTTCAAGAAATACTTTTTATTCATCCTTGACACTGGATGTGAATACAGTTTTTCAAATATTAATCCATTAGTTAAATTTAATTCCTTCATTTTAATTTTTTTTTTAGATTTAAGTTGCATATATCCACCCATAGAAGGCGCCAAATAAACTTAAAAGGACTGAAAATTATTTATAAAAGCCTTTCTGCAATGTAGTGAAAAAAAGTAGGAATTAACTTTAAGAAAATTTTCTTTTATTACTTGTTTATTTTGAAGGTGGTGCAAGTCCATTTGAAATCCTCAAAAGTATACATTTCTTTGAACTAATACGTTAAAAACGATCTGATTATAAATTTAAATCAATTTTATATTTAAAACACATAAAATGAGCGTATTAGCATGAACCCATATTTTTCAAACCCTTCAAATACAAACCCTTAAATATCTCCATATAATATAAAATGAACTTACACCACTTTCAAAGAAATCGCACACCTATAGAAATGAATAATAAATATCTAAATGAATAATGATGAATAAAATTTAGACATAAAATATAGAGAATGAATAGAATGACATAAAAATATAGAGACATAAATAATAAATATGCAAATGAAAATAATGGAAATAATGGAAATTATTATTTCTTTTAAAGTACACAACATTCTAACCTTTCAAAAAAGTGAAGATCTCAAAATCTTCCCGTCCCCATGCTAATCAACGCATAATGATTGGGGAAAGCCCAGTGCTGTCGTGGATGACTCATCTTCTTCTTGATACCCGAGTTGAGTTGTCTTAAACAAGGGACTTTAATAGAGACGAATGGAGTGTCAGGCAGACGATACTCTTAAGTACTTTCCATCCCAAGGTATTGTGTTTTCCAGACGGAACATGAGCCGTGCGTAGGGATTCGAGACAGTCTCTTGGACTTTTTATGGGCACCTACCACCCATTTTATGGGCATCTCCATGCTAGGTGAGACACGGAAATGAGTCTCCTTTGAAGTTTTTTTTTTTTTTTTTTTTTTTACTGACTAATTCAGTTGTTTTTGAACGTAAAAGACATCTTTTCTTTGTGGGTTGATTAGCTATATAAAATTTCGAGACTCAAAATGTCTACTCACTCTGTATAACTGCAACAGTGTCTTTATTTTTCATCCTGTAGTGACTTTTTGTCTTCCGAACCTTCTATAATTTAGGCCGCATTTCAATAGACTCGCTATATAATATATATCCGTTTATTTTATAATGATGTTTAGGAAAATTTCTACAAAATGTGTTTGCTTGTGTAGTCTGTTGCTTTTATGTAAATGCAGATACGTAGTAGATTCAACATTACCTGTGTTGTACCGTGACGTGTCTACGACACTGCTTATCGTCTGTAGTCGCAATTTGGAATGGAATATTACCAATAGCGGTATGGAGAATATCCACCTTGCTTCCTTCTATCTCCAGCCCATTGGATTGACTCTCTATCCTATGGATTCATTGTGAGAATCCTCGATAGGCTTGACTCGTGACCAAGGAGTAACATTCATGACAAGCGTGCAGTAGAGTTTGGTTCGAATCCGTTGTTGGAGTGCATTGTGGTCCCTACTTTCTCAAACGAATGGACTCTGCAGTGATGTGGAAGACTGATGGCAACTATCATGGTGAAGAACTCGGGTCCAAATCTCTCTAGCGCCATGTTTTGCTGTCTCTGTTTTTGGTAGGATCAAGGGCACTTGAGGCAACATGCGTAAACCTTTCGTATTAACAGTCAAGAAATGGGATGGAATATTATCGATGGCAGTATGGGGAATATCCATCTTTCTTCTACCTCCAGTCCATTGGATGGGCTCTCTGTCGTTTAAATGTTTTTGGGGGAAAAGGGGGGTAATAGGAGAATCCTTTGAACGCCAACGATACTGCTTATTATCCTGGTGGTAATTCTGGGGTTTTATCGCATACCTCATGCAAATGTGGGACATTTACCTATAAAAAAACTGCCGGAAAGAAAGGTTTTCCATCTCCTGTCAGTGGACTGTTCGTGCCATGTTTAAAGGAAACACGAGGTCTCCGCAGTGTGAATAAATTATTTTGATGATCACTCTTGTTTCTATGGCAACTCTATGACGTACCCAATATGCTTAGAATTTGGGATTATATACATGAGATATCTCCTTTTTCAATTCCTTCCATTAGCTCACACTCTCCCTATATATATCTTGTTCACATTTTCAATCGTTCATGAAATACTTTTATTCTCCGCTCGAGTTCAAATACATTTTTTTGAACTCGTAGTGGATGACACTGGATGTTAATTACAGTTTTTTCAAATATACATTCCTCAAATTAAATTCATTTTAATTGAAGAACTGGACTGCTCGAAGCTCACTGGAAAGCTCCCTTGCAATAATGAAGCATTACAAACGATGAATAGAATGAGAAATTATAGACCACCATGAGCTGTATAAATTAGAAACGAAAAAACTAAAATAAAAAGCGAATAAATATTAGCAAACAAAAATAATAGTCCAACACCCTACATAGAAAGGAAAATGAAAAATTGCAAAGAAATTCGCTTTCTATTTTGCCACTTAATAGTGGGATTCTGTCATATGTATATACATATTTATATTAATTGTAATTATTACATAAAAAATAACTCGAAATAAATTTTTTTCTTTGTGGACATAAGTAGGAATTGACTTAAATTTTTTTATATATTACTTGTTTATGATAAGTCTTTATATTTGTATTCGATGTGGAATCAAAATTCAGAATAGTTCTTAATATTCTAATTGTTCCCTATTCTGAATATTTTAATAATTTTATGGAAGTCCTCCATATTCAATTAAAGAAATTTCCTTGTCACTAAAACTGGCATTAATTGCCGGATATCGAACCGAAATCCACAAAATTCGGATACTCAACGAAGCTGGTTTCTTTACAAAATACTGTAATTCAATAGAACTCTGGCATTTGAATCTAAATACTCTTTTAATACCTTAAACCTTATAATTAAACGCCCTTTTCGAAAATGGGGAGCCTCGTCTGTACTACGTACAATTAATAAAGCAACACAGCATTTCAATTTGAACCCCCTTACTCCTTGTGAAACATGGTAATTAATGTCTGTTAACGCGTTGTATCCAAGCTCCGATGGAACACCGTGTTTACGAATAGTAAAACTAATCGCAGAGTCGCCTTTTTAGCGATTCTCTCCTTAAGCGCGAAGCGAGCGTCGTTGGCAGAGAGCTAATTAATCAATTCGCAGCGCCTTCGCTCCTCGAAACAGGAGTTATCGCTAATTACTTTCTGTAAAAGTGCCAAATATCATAAAAGGTAATTATCGACAGGATTGCTCCTGGATGCCTATTGGCGGAGCTATTCAAATTCCCATCGTTCGGCGGGGAACAGAGAGGTGTGATTAAATGATGGATAAATGGATTTCATGTCGTTGTTTATGTTGACTCTAAAATTAAAGACAATTGGATACATTATTTATATCCCATATTGAAAAAAAAAAATTAAAATTGATTTAATTATGGGTGTTTGGGCAATGGAAAACATATTGTATATAAAAATCTTGTTTCAATTCCTACTATTACTCCACACTCTCCCAATATATATATCTTGTTCACATTTGTCAATCATTCATAAAGAACTCTTTATTCATCCACTCGAGTTCAAATACAATTTTTTGACCTTGTAGTGGATGTTAATTACAGTTTTGTCAAATATACATTCATTAAATTAAATTAATTTTAATTGAAGAACTGGACTGCTCGAAACTCACTGGAAAGTTCCTTGCAAAAATGAAGCATTACAAAAGATGGATATAATGGGAGATTATAGACCACCATCAGCTTCAGGAAAAAAAAATAGGAAGCGAATAAACAGTAAGAAACAAAAATAATAGTCCAACACCCTATATAGAAAGGAAAATGGAAAATTTCAAGGAAATTCGCTTTCTATTTTGCCACTAAATATTGGAATTCTGTCATATGTATATACATATTTATATTAATTGTAATTATTTAATAAAAAGTAACTAAAATAAAATTTAAATAGGAATTGACTTTCTGATAAGTCTTTATATTTGAATTTGAAGTGGTACCAAAATTCTGAAAAGTTCTTAATATTCTAACTGTTGATAATCATGAAGATTCTAATTATTTCCAATTCTGAATATTTTAATAATTTTATGAAATTCATGAATATTCAATGGAAGAAATTCTTTTTCACTAAGACTGGCCTTAATTGCCGGATGTTGAACCAAGATGCACAAAATTCAGATACTCAACGACTCGTTCTCTTTACAAACTATTGTAATCGGTTCAAAAATTCAATAGAACTCTGGCATTTGAATTTAAAATACTCTTTAATACCTTAAGCCTTATAATTAAATGTGCTTTTCGAAAAATGGGGAGCCTCGTCTGTACTACATACAATTAATAAAGCAACTCGGCGTTTCGATTTGAAACCCCTTACTCCTTGTGAAACATGGTAATTAATGTCTGCTAACGCGCTGCATCCCAGTGGAGCACTGTGTTTATGAATAGTAAAACTAATCACAGAGTCGCCTTTTTAGCGATTCTCTCCTTAAGCGCGAAGCGAGCGTCGTCAGCCGAGTGCTAATTAATCAGTTCGCAGCGCCTCGTCTGCGCATAGGAACAGGAGTTGTGGCTAATTACTTCTCCGAAAGCACTCTCTATAAAAGTGCGGAATGTTTTCCCCATAAAAGGTGATTATCGACAGGATTGCTCCTGGATTGCCTTTTGGCGGAGCTCTTCAAATTTCCATCGCCATCTGGGAACAGAAGGGTTGTGATTAAATGATGGATAAATGGAATGCATGTCGTTGTTTCTGTTGACTCTAAAGTTAAAAATAGTTGCATAAATTACTTATATCCCATATTGAGAAAAACATCCTCTGGCGCTCGGTACCATAGGTTTCGGGTTTGAGTCCTGGCGGTGCCATGGATGTTTGGAGAGGTTCGGAATCCAATTTAAACCGTAGCTCCCAGTCTAACAGGATCGTAGAGCGTAGCAGGATAGTGTTGCTCCTTGTCCGTAGCTTATCTTCACGCTACACGCACCTCTTGGGTGGTGCTAGGTGAGTAACGTCGGGCAGAGCTTGCCTTAAGGCATCCAATACAATTGTCTAAGTGTTTGCCAGCTGCATTAGAACAAAAAAATGTTTTAAAAAAATTGAATATTGATTCAATTATGGGTTTCAGCAATGGAAAATATAATGCTTATCGAAATCTTGGTTTTGCATACTCTAAAATTAAAGATTATTGGAAACAAAATTTATATGCCCTTAAATAACATGCGGTTGCTCTGCCATCAGACCCCGAAGTTATCCATATTCAATGAAAGAAATTTCCTTGTCACTAAGACTGGCATTAATTGCAGGGTGTCGAACTGAGATCCACAAAATTCGGATACTCAAGGACGCTGGTGTCTTTACAAAGTACAGTAATTGGTTCAAAAATTCAATAGAACTCTGGCATTTGAATCTAAATGCTCTTTTAATACCTTAAGCCTTATAATTAAACGCCCTTTTCGAAAAATCGGGAGCCTCGTCTGTACTACGTACAATGAATAAAGTAACACGGCATTTCAATTTGAACCCCTTACTCCTTGTGAAACAGGGTAATTAATGTCTGTTAACGCTGCATCCAAGCTCCAGTGGCACACTGTGTTTATGAATAGTAAAACTAATTGCAGAGTCGCCTTTTTACCGATGCTCTTCTTAAGCACGAAGGGAGCATCGTTAGCCGAGAGCTAATTAATCAATTCGCAGCGCCCCGTCTGCGCATAGGAACAGGAGTTATCGCTAATTACTTCTCCGAAAGCACTCTCTATAAGAGTGCGGAATGTTTCCCCATAAAAGGATTATCGACAGGATTGCTCCTGGAGGCCTATTGGCAAATTCCCATCGTCGTCGGGGAACAGAGGGGTTGTGATTAAATGATGGAAAATGAAACGCATGTCGTTGTTTTTGTTGACTCTATAAAGTTGAAGATAGTTGGATACATTATTTATATGACATGTTATAAAAGAAATTGAATACTGATTCTATTATGGGTTTGTGCAATGGAAAACATAATGCATATCGAAATCTTATTTTTGTTTATTCTGAAACTGAAAAACTGAGTTCAAATGTGAACTGAAGATATTTGAAGAAGAGGTAAACGGTATGCCATCACAATAATTAAAAAAATTCCACCAATTTTCCCAATTTGGTATGACTTTGCCGTGGTGGATGGCCTTTCCACTTACAGTGTCACAACTGTTGACTGATTTGGAAGTCATTTTTTTCCATCAAAAAATCAAAACAATTCAGCACATTGAACACTACAGTGGCTTTAATGTACAACTCATACTCAATACGTCGTCATTTCGATTCAAATTATCATTGGCAACCGAATTCACTTTCTTTAGGCCGCTTACAGCACCATCTATTCATACACTATGAAACTTTTTGTGATGCCGTTCCGTTATATATTAACCACCCTGTACATAAAAAGAAGAACCGCAGAAAGTAGTACACTTTTACCACAGAAAGAAAAATAATTATTAATAATTATAATTATTAAAAAATCCCAGCTCTGTGTAGCGTTTCAATCACACGAACCATCTGTAAAATTTGTTCAATGCTAAGAATAAATCTCCGTAATCAGGCACAGCACACTGCGCAGATCAGTAGATCCTTCAAAGATATGAAAAAGTAATGACTCACAAAAAGTGATTCTTACGTCGAAGTGCAACTTCTTACAAACTCTAATAAATTCTTCAGTATAAGTAATCGGAGGGAGATGGAAAAGTCATAAATCTGATTCCAGTTAATCAAATGGATGATGGTAATGGATTCCCTTGGATTTTATTTTTCTTTGCGAACTACTTTTGGTATGAAATAAAATACAAGTAATACTTGTAACAGTAAGACTCTATTTTTGCTGTTTTAGCTCATGTGTTTGTTTTCTGGAAGTGATACGCACATCACAATCTTCCATTACTAGAATCACTTTTATGTGAGCAACATAGTTTGATGAATAATTTAGTTCATTTCAGTGGATAGGAAGAGACGTAGACGATTCCCTAAGGTGAGAAACAAATAACTCCTTGGCAAGAATTGGTATTCTTTTAGGTTCTGGGATACAGGAAATGACCTGATCGATGCAGTTTGGGTGGTCAAAAGAGAAAATAACTATCAAGCTGAGAATTTTCTTACGCTCAAATCTTTCTTTTTTTTTATGCCTGGATATGAAAGAAACTATACTTTTATGTATCTTCGTAACCTACAGTTTTCAATTGTTAATTTTCGTACATGAATATCTTTTTTAACATTATAGAGTTCAAAACTCCTGTGGTACTTTAAAGGACACATGAAAAAAAAAAAAAGAAGTTCAGCCACAAACTGCTTTACACTGGAGGGAGGTCTCTTTCAGTCTCAGGGGAAAATGATAAAATCTTTGCCACGACAATTACCAATACGGAATATATACGGATTAAAATAAACTTGTAGTTTATTCATTTTCAGCTTTTATAACATCAAAGGGACTGGTGTTTTACTAAATAGCTAGCAGCAGTCCATCTACTGTTAGAGAAGTGTTAATTATTATTTGAGATGAAGTTCAGGTGGTGACCGTCTACTACTACTACTACTACTACTACTACTACTACTACACTACCACATCAATGTGCCTAGAGCTGAGTTGCCCTATATAGTTTAGGAATGATGTAGGTGAGAAGTCTGATTGGGCTCTGTGATGCTCTTGCAGTTCTATGAGACCGTGACCTACGGCTTAAAGTGGATTCCGAACCAATACAAATATCCATGGGACCGCCGGGACTCAAACCCGAAACCTGTCGCATCTAGAACCAGAGCGCTAGACAATCCCACATTTAGAGCCTTGAAGGGGGTGTGACCATCAGAATTCTCATGTCAACTTCTCAAGGGAGATTCCAATCAAATACAAAATTATAATGCGGAATACTTCCCATATGCTGTTACAGTCGCCAACGCGGCTCCTTGTTTCTGAAAACAAGTAATATATATAAAAAAAATTTAAAGTCAATTCCTACTTTTTTTTCACTCTAATGCAGAAAGTCCTTTATAAATAATTTTGATTCATTTTTTTAAGTTTATCTGGCGCCCTCTATGATCAGTACTATGCAACTTAAATCTAAAAAAAATTTTAATGAATGAATTAAATTGAATGAATGAATTAATATTTGAAAAAACTGTATTAACATCTAGTGTCCTCCACTACAAGTTCAAAAATGTATTTGAGCTTAAGTGGATGAATAGAAAGTGTTTTATGAACGATTGAAAATTGGAACAAGATATATAGATAGGGGAGCGTGGGAACGAATAGAAGGAATTGAATAATGATTGTAAGATACAGAAAGAAAGGTTAACACACGCTAACAGCGTGCATTGTCGTGAATGGGTGAAGAATCCTTATAATGTTCCAATAAATGAATTGTTATCTATAAATTTTATTTTGTTTGTTATTTTTACTTCTACGAGGGGATTCAAGGACGAATCTGAAAGTGCATGTTTGCGTCATAAACAAACTGCCTTATTTACGTTGCCCGCCCAAATAACACACAAATGTTGGGCAATTACTTCAAAAAAAAAAAAAATCTGCGGCCTGATGCCAATAGGCTAGCGCTCTGGTCGTTGGTACCACATGCTTCAGGTTCAAATCCCGGCGGTGTCATGGATGTTGTAGATGTTTGGGAATCCACGTTAAACTGTAGGTCCCGGTCGTGTTTAGCCTAAGGTGTGCACAAAATGACGGTAGACATATAAACCAAACCAACCAAAAATCTATTCTGAAGCAATACTTCCCATTTATCCTTTACGGTCTTTATTGTGATCTGGTGGCGGTGCACGTTGGCTACACAGATTACAACAACAATATAAAAAAAATTAAGTCAATTCCTTCTTTTTAAGTCGAAATTTTCCTTAACTTTTAAGTTGTTTAACCTACTTTTTTTTTTTTTTTGCTAATGCAGCTGACAAACACTTAAGACAGCTGTATTGATTGCCTTAAGGCAAGCGCTGCACCGACGTTACTCACTTTGCATTACCCAGGTGGCGCGTGTAACTTGATGATAAGCCACGGACGCGGAGTAACAATGCCCCCGCAACGCAAATTTTCCTTTTCCATGCAGCTTAAATCTTAAAAAACTAAAATGAATGTATTAAATTTAATGAATGAATTAAATATTTAATGAATGAATTGACATTTTGTACTAACATCCAGAGTCATCCACTACAGGTTTAAAAAATTGTATTTGAACTGGAGTGGATGAATACAAAGTATTTCATGAACGATTGAAATGTGAACGAGATATATATAGGGAGAGTGTGAGCTAATAGAAAGAATTGAAGAAAAGAACGAATATTTAGTTCCCGCAGGTATCATATACTTGCACATTTGCTTTGGAAAATCCAGTAGATTCGGCGATGATTGGGAGCAGTGTTTCGCAACGCTTTTGGGTTTAACGAATGTTATCATGTGATTTGATTGTATTTCTATTTGTGTTGTATGTAGTATTTGATAATTACGGGTAGAGAAAATTATGGTTACTTTCTTATGCAAACTGGTCCGTCTTCTGGCCTATTTCATATTCGCTTCCATTTTGAATTTTACAATGGTGTGCCTTTTACATATACAATTTGTCTTACGGTTATTGCTTTCGTTGATGCAATTTATGCACTCTGTACTACAGATATCGGGTTCGAACCCGGCGGTGCCATGTATGTTTGTAGTGATTCGAATCCTCTTTAAGCTGTAGGTCGCGGTCGCATATAACTGTACAGCATCACAGAGCACAATCAGACTTATCACCCACATCATTCCGATACTATATATGGACAACTCAAGTGTAGACACGGTGATGTGGTGTAGTGTAGTAGTAGTGGATACAGCTTAAGCACACTTTGGATCTTGAACAATTCTTTATTGAGGAATACTGAAGGTGAACCAGTAGTACGAAGTTAGTAGGAAGTTAGTTCCTTTTTCGCTTTTGTGTTTGATGCGCTTTCTTATATACATATATATATATATATATACGCAAATTGGGCGTGAATGGCGAGTGTTTAACGCTCTGGCACTCGGTGTCACAGGTTTCGTATTCGAGTCTCGGCGGTGCCATGGTTGTTTGTAGTGGTTCGAATCCACTTTAAACCACAAGTCCCGGTCTCCTATGACTGTAAGAGCGTCTCGGAACAGAAGTCAGACTTCTACCTACGGGTGCTCCATCAGAACAGAAGCTGCACCTCTCTTCCCTCCTTCCATGAGGGATACGAAAAACAACAACAAAGCACATTAAATAGTCTGGATTCGCTGCCTTTTCTGCAGTGTTTGTCCTATGCGTATGCATGAAGTTTCATCTAACACATACGTACGTATATATATTAAGAAAATGCTCAGATTATGAAGTACCAGATGACAAGCATTCGTCTGATAATGACAAGGGCCCTTCATCAGATACATCATCGGAATCAGTTCATCCAAAAGAAAGAAGGGCTTTTAATCAGCATCCAAAGTTGGATAGTGACAGGAAAATTGTGAAGAAGAACGAAGATCATTTTTTTTTTACCTCTGCCATAATCTTGAAAGCGGGTTCGCCATTTCCGTCTATTAATCACCGCCAACGACGTTGTCGCAGTGGAAGGTTCTCTGTTTTGTTTGAGTGGGTCGAGGAAGACTTATCGATTTTCGCGCGTCGTCAGCAGACCCCTTCTAACTCCAACAGAACTTTCGAACGGGGGTGGCGGCTCTCTTCAAAGGCTAATTAGACGCTCCCGTGATTAATGGCAGCGCCTTCGGGGCCGGAAAGTAGATTCGCAGACGAGAATTAATATTCTTCGAAATTTCGTCGCTCGGACGTAGGTCCCTCCTTGTGGGAATTGACAGAGTAACACCCATTGTTAGAAAGTTCGGTGACGTGTCCCGAAAATGTTACGTCTCCACATTTCTTTCAAAGGGATTCTTTTTCAATTCCTTCTATTAGTTCACACTCTCCCCTCTATATATCTTGTTCACATTTTCAATCGTTCATAAAATACTTTTTATTCATCCACTACTATTCCTTTTCTTTTTGAACTTGCAGTGGATGGCACTTGAAGTGAATACACTTTTTTCAAATATTCATTCATTCATTAAATTTAATTCATTCATTTTAGCTTTTTTTTTTCAGATTTAAGGTGGATATATCTACCCATAGAGGGCGCAAGATAAGCCTAAAAAAATAAATGAAAATTATTTATAAAGGACTTTTCTGCAATAGAGTGAAAAATAGTAGGAATTGACTTAATGAAGTTTCATCTTGTTAGAAAGTTAGGTAACGTGTCCTGAAAATTGTTTGCCACCACATTGTTTGCAATGTAATCCACTTTTAAAAAAAAAACATTGTTTGTGTTTCAGAACAATTTTTCTTCTTGCACTGAAATCAAAAAGATTCGTTGCTGGAATCATGATCATTAAGTTTTCAATTTGCTTTACTACAGTGTCCATAAAGTAAGACACATTTTCAATTCAAAATTCCCAGGGCTTATGGAATTTCATTTTTTTTTTTCTTTTTATGATTGCTGGCACTGTCCTTGATATCTGTGTGAATTTCACGTCAAAGTGTCTGAGTTACGCTTGAACAGATTCCGGTGGTTTTTTGAAATGTCTGAGTTCATTGAGCAAAGAACTTGCATTCAATTTTGTTTGCGGAAACGTATAGAATCGTATATTGGAAAGAAGTGTTTACGAGTGGTATAAACAGTTTAAAGAAGGCAGAAAACGCGTTGAAAGAGAAGAGCTCTCTGGTTGAATTTCCACCTCAACCGACGAAACTCACGCCTAAAATTAAAGATTTGATGATTGCAAACCTTCGTTTACAATTAGAGACATTTGCCAGATGCAAGAAGAAAAAAAACAATTAGAGACAATGCTGATGATTCCATTTTGGGCTCAAACGCTTCCAATCTCGATTGGTACCGAACACTGGGTGTGCCAGCTCCTACTGCATTGTTCCTTCGTGACTTTTTCGAACAAAATGAAACCTATATCGTTCCCCAACCATCGTATTCACACCGTGCGACTTCTGGCCATTCCCTAAACTCAAAAGACCCCTCCAGGGACACCGTTTTGAGTCGACTGAAGAGATTCAACGTGAATCACCGCGCGTCTTGAAGGCCATCCCTGCCGAAGGCTTTTTAGCACGCATTAAGGATTGAAAAAGTTGGCATAAATGCATTGTGTCCGTAGGGGATGACTTTGAAGGCAATGAAATAAATTTGGAAGATTAAATAAAGAGTTTTTGAAAAATGAATAATGGGTCTTACTTTTGGGCAAAGTAGTATCATCCATAAAATATATGGGTATTGTTTCACGGAACGCGGTTTTTCGTTTTCTTGACAAATTTCAATGTTTCTTGTTAATTTTTTAAATAACTTTCACGAATTTTTTTATGTATAATATTTAATTAAATTTTTGTCATGAGCAAATAATTATGAAATGAAATGTTTTTAAAATTGTTCGAAAAGATCCTCAGGTGAAAGCAGACATTTTTATTTCGAAGTAAAAATTTGAGAAGAAAATCGTTTGGAATTCTATATTTAAAATTTTTTTTTTTAGATTTCTGCACTGTGGTTTGTTTTTCCATTAAATTTTATGGGTAACCTGTATATCGGTTTGGTTTGGTTTGGTTTGTCGCTCTACGGTCATCTTGTGCACACTTTAGGCTCATTAGACCGGGACCTACAATTTAACATGGACCCCGAACCACCAACAAACATCCATGCCACCGCCAGGATTCGAACTTGAAGCCTTCATCACGCAACTGCCACTTTTTATAGGAAGTCAAATTTAAATTTAGCTATTTGGATTTCACTAAAGGATCATAACTGTAATACTCTGGTTTATCATCACAGCTTTCGAGGTCGTGATAGAATACATCGCTGTTAGTATCACGAAAGATGTCCCGGTTTAGACTATTTTCAAAAGAATAACAAAGTTGATGCAAGTGATCCTGACCAATCAACAACATGCAGCCCCTCACAAAACTTTTGTTTACTGATTGTCCAATGTCTGCAAAATAACGCGAATGCCGAATCAATTTTTTGTAAAAAAAACATCAATTCCAAATTAAATATATGTTAACACAGCTATAACTGCGAATTAAACAAAACATAACAATTATTAAACAATAAGCTGTCGCTGTTCAAATAATTTCAAAGGATAATGTCCAACATCTTACAATGTCTCAAATAATATAATAAATTTGCAATTTTTTTTATTAAATAGTTTGCTATTTATTTCAACAATAAAAATTAAAAGGGAACATAAGTCAATACAAAATACAATGCACTAAAAAATTTTTATGTTTATTTAATACGGAAATATTTAAAGATATAAATCACTTCGAAGTACTTAAACAATTCGAACTAGATGTTGAAATTTATTTGTGACATTAAAATGAAAGATTAGATTTGAACAACTACACATTGAGAGAGTTATTTTATAATTTAAAACATTCAAGCACTTTGGAAACAGACTTTTAAGGAAATGAACGTGACTTTTACAAAAATTGCATGTTTGCAAAATTTTTCATTTTTTTTTGCATCTGTCGAGTCGAAATTCAAAAATAAACGAAATTTAATTATCCTACTCATTTATAAATAAGAGCATTTCTCATTCTTATTTTCATAGTCCTGTCAACTTTTCTCTTCCATTTAAATGTTTTAAATGTAAAAATATTATTTTATATTACGAATCTTTTTATATGAAGCAAAGTATGTCTATATGAAGCAAAGTATGTTTCTATATGAAGCAAAGTGACATTATAAATTTAACATAATATGTATTTTTAATGTTATAACTTAATATCTCAATTTAAATTTAACAGTGAGATTCTAGAAGTGAATATATTGTGTTCTGGCTATCTATATTTAATTATTCATAAAAACTTGTAGAATGTTTTGATGAAGTATATAAATACAAGGTGATTATAATTAAAGTCCCACTTTCAAAATGCTGTAAAAACAAGTAATATAAAAAAATTAAAGTAAATTCCTTTTTTTCCCTCTATTGCAGAAAAATCCTTCACAAATAAAGTTGAAATTTTCCTCTTACGTCTGGCGCCATCTATGGGTAGATATAGGCAACTTAAATCTAAAAAAATTAAATGATTTTATTAAATTTAATGAATTAATTAATATTTGAAAAAACTGTATTCACATCCAGTGTCATCCACTTCAAGTTCGAAAAAAAATGCATTTAAACTGGAGTGGATGAATAAGAAGTACTTCATGAACGATTGAAAATGTAAACAAGACATATAGAGGGTGAATGTGAGATAATAGAAGGAATTGAAAAAGGATCACTCGTCACAAAGATTTAAACTGAAGATACTTGAAGAAGAGAGATTTGAACTCATTGTGACAAGTGGTTCTTTTTTGACAGCATTTTGAAAGTGGGACTTTAATTATGATCACCCTGTATTTTGAACAAATGCTTTATTAATCGCTTGATGTTGTGTTAAAATGTATCATTGTGTTTCATAAATCATATGGGATACATTTTTCCATAACTACAACTTTTTAATTATTTGTTGGCAAAAAAATTGTTTGATTTTATTAATTACTAAACGCAACTTTTTATTTAATATTTGAATTTTAAGTTCTTCCAGACAGAGTGAAAAATTTGAATTTAGTTTCTTTTACAAGAATTTGTTCTAAGCTAAAAATAGAAACACGATCATAAATCAAGGATAATTTATTCAAAAACGAAACAAGTTCTGAGCATTGACATTCACTTTAAAAAATATTTCATCGTGATTAATAAAAGATAATAATTAATTCCAAAAATTAATACTTTCCTTTATAATTATAACCATTCTTTTGTTGTTGATGTTTTTAAGAACCTTGTTAATTTCGAGAGAGATGCTATTCATAACAATCCATTAAGCGGAACCAGCAGACGATTTTTTTACATTTTTATTCGATGGAGCTAGTAACAGCCTCGTGATCCGTCAGCATCGTTTATTGGCCTGATGAATAGAGCAGGTGTCAAACTTTATGGGGTATAATTTCGAGTCGCGAATTAGAGCTTCGATTAAGCGGGGATAATTACAGCGTTCGTCTAATTCAAGAGCGTTGGGAATGGACGCGGCTAATTAATAAGCACGCATGGAACCAGTTTTGTGAAGAATGTCGTGTGCAAAAAAAAATACAAGTGAAAATGATTAACTAATGTGCAAGGTTTTAAATAGAAAATGGTCGTTTGAATATGTTAATAGAGGATCAAAAAACTTAACCTGTTTAAAATAAGTATTCATAAAAGATTCGCTCAATGAAGATTTATACAATGTGTAACATTTGAAGAAGGAGTTCTTTAAGTTTAACTTTATGATATGTATTGGAAATACACAGTCCAGTCCCATTAATGTGACCACCTGTCAAAAGCCAGAATAGACACTCCTGTATATTCTGGCTTTAAGTGGAGTGTGGTATTAAGTGGTATCAAGTGGAATTCTTTATAGACACTCCACTGCAATGTGCTGCCACCTGCCTTTTGTGATGGGTTATGTCACGTTGACGTCGAAAGTAGGCAGTGGTCACATTAATGTGACTGGACAGTGTAATTTTATAGCATAGAACAGGGTGGCCGACCCAATTGATCTTGCGGGTTACTTTGGAAATGCGTCACGACTCCGCGGGCCACATATAAAATTATATATCCTCCTATTAGATTTAGATCCATTATAAACATTTGTTTGGAGTGAAAAATGGAAACAGAATGAGTTATTATTTTCGTGCTTACTATTATCCTTGCATGTGAACATAGCTAATATAATAATGATGATACTAAACGCACATTGCAAAGAACTATAGAACACACAAAATGAAATATAAAAAATACCTAAATATAAACGAAATAAAAATAATGAAATCATTCAAAAATATTTATGTTACTAGTGCGATATGTGTTTCTCCACTCTTTCCCTTAGCTTTTGCAAATCGATCTCAATGTGGGTATTTGCACATCGTAATGAGAGTTACAGGTTATATTTGAGCATGTTTTGTGTTTGTAAAAAGGGTTCCTGAATTAGCAATGTATTTTTACGATTTTAATAATGGAATCAATTTTCCAAGCTCATCCATTCATTTTCATCCTTTTCCAGTCATCCAAGCGCATTTTTACGATTTTAATTTTAATTTATTTTTTTTTACTATTTAAGTATTCGCATTCACTTAAAAGACATCCTTGTACAAAATCTACATATGCTTATAAAAATATATATACTATAAAAACAGCTATTAAATGATCATATACCCTATTATTATAGGTGTTGTACAATAGCTGATAAATAGCAAAAACTATATATTATGTACAAAGATGTTTAATTGCATTTTAAGATTGTATTTTAGATGTTGTATTTTAAGTACAAAAGATGTAACCTTTGTAATGTATTATTATTTTTTTTGTTCTTAATAACAGGATATCTTCTACAACAGAGGTGGCCAAATCAAATAACCTTTGGGGGCCACTTTGAAATGCATTATAACTCCGCGGTCACATATAAAATTATATATCCCCTATTAGATTTAGATCCATTATAGACATTTGTTTGGAGTGAAAATTTGAAACATGATGGGTTATTATTGTTGTCATTACTATTATTCTTACATGTAAACATAGATAATATAATAATAATGATACTAAACGCACATTGCAAAGAACTATAGAACACTCAAAATGAAATATAAAAAAATACCTAAATATAAACGATATAAAAATAAAAAAATCATTAAAAATATATTTATTTCACTAGTGCGCTATGTGTTTCTTCACTCTTTTCGATTAGCTTTGCAAATCGATCTCAATGTGGGTATTGGCACATCGTAATGCGTGTTGCAGGTTATGTTTGAGCATGTTTTGTGTTTGGTAAATTTCATTTTAGGGAAAAAACCTATTCGCAGTTGTAAGTTGAACCCAAAGCGCTAACAACTTGGACTAAGAGT
>BPLR01015490.1:0-103170 GCA_021605095.1 Caerostris extrusa
GTTACGTATTGCTCCTTCCTCCTATCTTTTAGAATAATTAAACACAAACAAGAAGTGAGATCCTAATTTTAAACAAGGTCAAGTTGACAGCAGGATTTTTTTTTAACAAGCTTTAAATAGCAAGAAACATTAACAAATGAATGCATACTCAACCTAATTATGGCTTAAAAACTTGCAATCTAAAGAAAGCAAAACAAACATAACTTTTTTATCCGTTATAATTTGCTGTCGCCATAACATTTCATTACGCTTTTTTTCGTCATATTTTCCTTGAGATTTTTAACGCTTTTTTTTTTTAATCATATTAAAAGTGAAGACAACGTGTTATTCTCAAGTGCATATTTAAGTATTTGTGTTAGAATTTTTGTTTTTGAGAACAACAATTCTTTTTTATTTCATAATTTTCTTTGTCAAATATAAACCTTGTTATTTGAGCAATGTATAATTTAGAATTTTTGGAAAATTTAAAATTTGTTAGCAGTATAATGAATAAATTTTTTTTTCAAAATTTCAGCACTTTTTTTAATATAAGGCAGGATATTTATTGATAAAACTTGACAAAATTCAAAATTCATAATAAAATGAATATTTAATAACAAGTTTTTTAACATATAATTGTTCATTCTTAATTACCAATAATTATCAGAGAATTTTTATTATTCTTATATAATTTTAACACCGACAAGAAAATTTAAACATTTAATGTTATTTATTTTTGCAGAAATAATTCAGATAGCTTTATAAAAAATTTCCCTTTATTTCATATATAAATCAGTAAGCATAAAATTTGCTTCCATAAAGTTGCAATTATAAAAAATTATCAATGCAGTGAAAACCCATAAAATGATATCGTATTATATATATATATATATATATATATATATATATATATATATATATATATAATACACACACATTTAAAACCATACATAAAATATTTATTTAATCTGCAGCTATTGTTAATTCCATTTATATATTCACACATTATATATATATATTCAACAGGCCAGAAAATATTTTCCTGCTGAAAAGGAAAAAAATAAATTAAAAATTCTTTCATAAGCTGTCATCAGCTAACAAAAAGAAGTTAGATGAGAAATATTTTAAAAAATTTATATCTGTTTAAATTTATAAACTTAAACCGTTATAGAAAAAGATGCCTCTCTTATCTTTAGAATAATTAAAAACACAAACAAGAAGTGAGATCCATTTTAAACAAGGTCAAGTTGACAGCAGGATTTTTTTTAACAAGCTTTAAATAGCATGAAACATTAACAAATGAATGCATAATTCAACCTAATTAGGACTCAAAACTTGATAATCTAAAGAAAGCAAACAAAACATAAATTTTTTTTTATCCTGCTTAAAAATTTGCTGTCGCTATAACATTTCATTACGCTTTTTTAGTCATCTTTCTTAAGATTTAAATTCTATTTTTTTTAATCATATTAAAAGTGAAGACAACGTTATTCTCAAGTGCATAGTTAAGTATTTGCTCTGGAGAATTTTGTTTTGAGAAGAACAATATTTTTTCGTAATTTTCTTTGGTTGTCAAATAATATATAAACCAAGAAATATTATTATTTTATAATGGATAATTTAAATTGCAATTGAAATTTTGCAATTTGAAATTCTGTTAACAGTATAATGAAATAATTTTTGTGAAAAATATAAACAGTTTTTTTAACATAAGGTAAGAATATCTATTCGTAAATCTTGTCAAAATTGTCAATGATGCTGAATTCCAGTCAATGCCCTGGCCGCCTAACTCACCGGATCGCAACTGATAGAACACATTGGGTGTCCGGGACGGCAGCTCAGAGTTCAAAGGACCTCCAATTCTCAATATCTCGGATTTGCGTGGCCGTTGCTAAAACATCTGGTACAATCTGTCTCCGGCCATCTACCAAAGACTTGTGGCATCCATGCCAAGGCGGGTTGAATTGTGTTTGCTCCAGAAAGGTGGGCCATCTCGTTATTGGCAGGAGGTCATAATGGTTTGGCTCTGAGTGTATATATATATATATATCTTCTCTTTGTTATATAAATATAATTCATACATTATTTACACCATATTTTAAATATTTATTTAATCTCAACAAACGTTAATTCCATTTATATATCCACACACACACACACATACACACATATATATATATATTTCTTTGACAGTTATAAATATAATGAATACATTATCTAAATAATGCTTTAAAATATTTATTTAATTTGTATTAAATATCAATTCTATTCATATATTAATAATAAATTTAAATGATATCAAATTTCATGTAATTCAATTACATTTTCTCTGCTAAAAAAAAAAGACTAAAATTTCTTTCATAATAATAAACAAACGTTAGACAACGTTTAAACGTTAGTAAAGACAACGTTATTCACAAGTGCATAGTTAAATTTGTGCTGAAAAATTTTGTTATTGAGAAGAACACTTTTTTTTTATTTCATAATTTTCGTTGTCAAATACAAACCTATTTTACAAATGGATAATTTATAATTTTGCAATTAAGACTTGTTAACAGAATAATGATTAATTTTTTTTTTTTAAAATATCAACAACTTTTTTTTTTTAACATAAGGCAGAAATATGAATTCGCAAAACTTGTCAAAATTCTAATAAATGCGTATTTAATAATAAGTTTTCAACTTATAAATGTTCATTCTGAATTACAAATTATAATCAGTATATCTCTAATATCCTTATATGCGTTTAACACAGACAGGGAAAATTAAATATTTTATGTAAGTTTATTTTTTATAAAAATTCAGACATGCCTTATAAAAATTTTCATATATTTTATAAATAAACCAGTAAGCATACAATTTGTTTTATACAGGGTGATTATAAGAAAAGTTCAAAGTGAAAATACAAAATGAACGTCCAAATTATAAAAAACATTTACTGTATATTCCTATGCATAGATTTAAGATTGCATATTCTTTTGATATAAATATCGTTTGATACTCATTCCAAGTTTGCTATGTTTCATAAAAATTCAATCTTTTTTTTTTTTCTTTATGTTTAATTATGAATATTCTCTAAATAATATTGTTTAAAATTGTTATATTTCCTTTTTTTTAAATTTAACATAAAACTAATTTTAGATTAATGTTATTTTTACCTGATTCAAATATAGAATAATATATCATACCTTATAAATTAAACTTTCGATGTATATATATGTTTCCAACCAATGCTTCAAAACCGTAATTCAAATCTTTTTGATCATATAAGAATTGATTTAAATTTCTGTTAGTTTCCAAGATATTTACTTTTTTCTTTTTAAAACATAATATTTCTCACTTACTGGTATTATATTCCAGTGAAAAAGTATACAATGAATTTTCATAACATAAATGAAAATATCATAGCATAAATGAACTATCATATCATAAATGAATATATAATTTTTATGAACGACAATAAAATAATTGAATATATATATATATATATATCAGAACTATCGTACCATAAATGAAAGACATATATATATATCTCAACTATCGTGCCCTTAATGGTATAACATATCTATATTATCGTACCATAAATAAACATAAACCATGAACTATAAATGAGTATATCATTCCATAAATAAACATATACCATGAATTATAAAATGGTATACCATACCATAAATTATCATACCATTGTTATCCTTACTTGATTCCAAATGGTATAAAAAATCAAACCTCCTCAGTATGTCAATGTCCTTTTTAAAAACCTGATTCACAATCAAGCATTTAATAATTTAATATCTTTATAGTGTGATTCAATATTTTAACTATCATCTTTTAAAAATGTAGTATTTTTAAATTTTTATTTACTAATAATATATCCAGCTGTTTTTCAAGTATACAATGAACTTTCATATCATAAAAACACTTTTTATGTACCTCTTATAAATTGCCCTTAAGACGGAATAAGAAAGACCATATTCTCGATGTCCACTGCCTTTTCAAAATCCTCATTCCAAGTTTGCAGTGCTCGTTTAAGAATTTATTCCGATTCCCTTATCTCTTCACTTCTTGATTCCCTTATAATAAAGTATACAATGGACTATCATAACATAAATGAATTATCATACAATGAAATATCATACAGTGAACCACCATAAAATAATTGAATATTTATGCCAGAGCCTTAGAGCTTTAATGAGTATTACATATCTATATTATCACACCATAATTAAATATATACCTTGAATTATAACTGAGAATTATGAAAATCATACCATTAGTATTCCTTAATGGTTCTAAATGGTGTAATAGATCAAACCTCCTCGTTTATATCAATGTCCTTTTAGAAACCTGATTCACAATCAAGATTTAATAATTTAATATCTTTATAGAATTATTCAATATTTTAATCATCATCTTTTTTAAAATATAGTATTTATTACTTATTTACTAATAATATGTTTAGCTATTTTTCAAATATATAATGCACTTTCATAAAATAAAATTTTCTTTTTATATATCTGTTATCATAACATAAATGAGCAAGCATACAATAAAAATCATACCATAAA
The DNA here is from genome assembly GCA_021605095.1 of Caerostris extrusa. Lineage (NCBI taxonomy): Eukaryota > Metazoa > Arthropoda > Arachnida > Araneae > Araneidae > Caerostris > Caerostris extrusa. The sequence goes on from BPLR01015490.1 coordinate 4,545, forward strand.
TAAACATATAATTCCTTGAACTATCATATCATAAGCAAATAATATCATATTATGAATTACATAAAATAATTGAATAGATATATCAGAAATATCGCACCATAAATGAAAACATCATATCTGATCTATCATGTCCTTTATGTGTATAACATATGTATATTATCATACCATAAATAAACATATACCATGAACTATAAATGGTTATACCATACCATAAATAAGCATATAATATGAATTATAAACATTATATCATACCCATAAATAAATATATATCATGAACTAAAAAATGAGTGTATCATACCATAAATAACCATACCATTGCTATTACTTACTTGATTCCAAATAGTATAATATATCGAACCTCCTCATTATATCTATGCCCTTTTTAAGACCTGATTCACAATCAAGATTTAATATTTTTAATAACTTTTCAGTATGATTCAAAATTTTTATTATTTTTTGATTTCTTATTTACTAAAAATATGTTCAGCTATGTTTTTTCAAGTGTACAATAAACTTTCATACCCTAAAAATGCCTTTTTTATATGTAGCTCTTATTAATTTTTTAATACAGAATAGTAAAAGCAAAAAACTTGCGATATCCACTGCCTTTCAAAATCCTGATCGCAAGTTTGCAGTGCTCATTTAAAAATTTATTCCGATTCCCTTATAATAAAGTATACAATGAACTATCATAACATAAATGAACATATCATACCATAAAGGAATTATCATTCAATGAAATATACTATAAATGAATGATCAAACAAATATTATACCATAAATAAACATATAATTCCATGGAATTCTAAATGAACTTATCATATTACGAACTACTATAAAATAATTGAATAATTATATCAGAACTATAGTGTTTTAATGAGTATAACGTATCTATATTATATAATTAATTATAATGGTATATTAAATATATTTTTAATTATATTATATTATAGATACCTTATACTCATTACATTAGCAAGAATAATAAATTTGTATACCTTAATTAAATATATACCATTAATTATAAATATATCATACCATTGGTATCCTTTAATTAATTCAAAATGGTATAGTAGGTCAAACCTCCTCTTTATATCTATGTCCTTCTTTTAAAATTTGATTCATGGACAATATTTAATAATTTAATATCGTGTCAGTATTATTCATTATATTTACTATAATCTTTTAAAAAACGAATTATTTCTATACTACTTATTAACTCATAATCTATTCAACTGTTTTTCCAAGTATACAATGAACTTTTCATACTATAAAAAATACTTTTTTATGTACCTCCTAATAAATTAATTTAAGATGGAATAACATAGCAAAAACTCTCAAAGCCTATCCACGGCCTTTTCAAAATCCAAGTTTGCAGTGCTCATTTAAGAATTTATTCCGATTTCCCTTATCTGGAGGCGAGGGAATTCTCGAAAGAGTATTGTTATCTCAATTCATAACCGTTCATTAAGTCCATTGCTTCGGGCTGTCGACCGCACTTAATAAAATCATGGCACTCTCTCCCGCCATGAAGTGACAGAATCATTTCTCCAGAACAGGAATAGAATCCGATGCTTTCTGATTTGCTTTGGGAGGGAGGATCCCCTTCCACCCCTCAAGGTGTCCGGTGTCGTTTACACACCCGTGGGATGTATACACATGCGAAATTAATCTGGCAATTTCGAAATGTCATTTGAACTCCTTCGGCTGTTGTTCTCTGGAGCGGCTGAGTTTATGCGTGTGGATATAGATGGCAGGGTTGAGGGTTAAGTATTCCTGATTCTTATTCTGTTGACACCTATTTGGAAGAATTGTATTGGTGGTGGCTTAAATATATATTAATGTGAACGGATTTAATCCTGTTCTAAAAGGTGATTTGTGTTGTTATTAAAAATGTGAAGATATTAAATGACGCTTTTTATTCTTCCTATATATTCTTGGCGATAATTATTTTTTTATTCTTTCTAATAATCCTTGGCAATTATTCTGAAGAATAATGAATTAATTGCTAATATATATAAGACAGATATATTTTATTTTATAGAAGTGAAAATCTTTTTTATTAAGTTCGTTGATTTTCCATGGGTAAAAATATGAGATAGAAAAATATGCTTTTTCATATATATGATTATTTTTAGATACTGTGAAAAATATGGATATGAATGGGATACACAATATCAACAGAAATTGGTTAATAATGGATAATATATTATATCACATATTGATATTATATGAGTGTTATACTTCTTTGATGAGTAAAAGTTGTGTTAGCATGAAATAACATTTTTATTACTCACTGCTGCACGAAATATATTTGCCTTAGGCAACATATTTCTAAATAATGCTGTTGTCTAGCCCATTTGGATAAATTACTAAAAAATCTATATAAAAATCTATTAGAAATCTTTAAGAGATTATATTAACAAAAGCTGCATTATTATTTTACGATTTGAAGAATATATTTATACAAAAGTTTGTATCAAAATAAAAAGAACAATATTCATTGATTTATAAACCCAAGAGATTTATTTATATAAAGAAATTCCACTTATTAGTTTTATTTAAAATAATAAGGGAATCCGTTTAAAAGAAATGCCTCTTTGTATATAAATCTTTATTTGTTTGTTTCCTCAGATTCAAATCGTACCAAGATGTTGTAAAGCTATGATTTGGTCTTTTTTAAAATATAAAGTATAAATTCTAATTATTTGACTGAAGAAACAATGTAATGATTTATTTAAAAAGGTTCTCCGTCGCTATTAAATTGCCTATTTCCATTGTTGTATCATATAATTTACAAAAAAGTTTCTTATTTAATTTTTTTTTTTTTTTTGTCATTGCTTTTTGCTTTTTTGTTTTTCTGTATTTTTGTAGTACTTAGTTTTTCTATGCATTTTTTTATATATTGATATATAAAATTCCTTTTAAAACAATAATAATATATCCTAATAATTGTTATAATATATAATAATATATCCTAATAATAGTTATAGTTAGTAATATGTATCATAAAAATATATACTTTCCTTCTGTCAATGCATATGTAATGTATTCTTATTGTATTTCATAATAATTATTTTTATTAAAAAATGACTTTCTGTCTATTTGTACCAAGTTTTTCGAATGGAGGAAACACATTTAGCTATTTCCGCAAGGGTACTAGTTCTATTTGGAATATTTTGTCACTAAGCTCTATTTGAAGAATTCATTTTATTTAAATGCATATGCACCTCACATATATAAATAGATTTAGATATTTCTATATTATTCTTTATCAAAAAGTTGTTGCATATAGCATTCTTTATTACTACGAATATTTTACAGCGAAATTTCTTTATTGAACTATTCTTTATCAAATTGTACAAAAATAAAAGTAATTTTGTAAAAGTTAAAAAATATATACTATAATATATCGTTATAATTACTAAACACTATTATACTTTAGTATATGATTATAATAATATCACGATTTATAATTATATTTATAGTGAGATTAAACGTTTAGCTGTAACTTGAAATGAATTGCATTGAAAGCCGCTAATTAATTAAAAATTAATATTTAACATTATTCAATAATAATGCCTACCCCAAATTTTTTAATTAATTTTTATTATATAATAATAATATATAATAATATTATTATATAATAATAATATATAATAATAATTAATATATAATTAATAATGATAAAATATAAATATATCAATATAATAAAATCCTGTAATTGATTTAGATGTTAATTTTTATATTAATTAATATTATATATTTTTTCTGGATCACGTTCGTCTAAATTGTATAAAACATGATTGAAAAAAAAAATGAGATAAATCATTGATTTAATTTAATCACTACAGCCCTGTCACTGGAAATAAAATTCTGATAGTGGTAGTATTTTTTATCATTTTAAATTATTATTTTATTAAAATTATCAAGTTTTAAACATAAAATAATGAAATTATGAAATTAGATACATAAAATAATGAAATTAATTTGAAACAGGAAATTATGAATCATGGCACTTGAAATAATGAAATTGGAAAGAGGAAATAAGGAAATTTGAAAAAGCAAATAATGAAATTTAAAACAGAAATAAGGAAATTATGATTATTGAAACAGGAAATTATGAAATTTGAAACAGAAATAGGAAATTATGATTATTGAAACAGGAAATTATGAAATTTGAAACAGAAATAAGGAAATTATAAAATTTGAAGCAGAAATAAGGAAATCATGATTATTGAAACAGGAAATTATGAAATTTTAAATAGGAAATTATGAAATTTTAAATAGGAAATTATGAAAATATTAAATTTTAAACTGGAAATAATTAAAGTATGGCATTTGAAAAAAAAGGAAATTATAAAATTTGAAACAGAAAATAATTCAATTATGAAATTTTAAACAGGAAATTTGAAGCAGGAAATTATGAAATTACGAAATTTGAAAGTTATTTAATCAATTCATCAATTATAAAACAATACATATCTGCACAATTTTAAACAAAAACATATTCTATATTGATTCAAGAACCATGTTTAAATTTTTTTTTCAAGTCAGTTTCTTCGAACGAAATAAAATAAATCTACCAAATTTTACCAACGGACTGAAACTCGACTCTCAAAACAAAATTATTGTGTTTCCTTAAAACATTTGCAGAGCAACTCCAGTATTCATGTATTCGATTTGATATTCTCATGAAAATATGATGTTTCCTATGAATTTATTTTACTATCCAGATATCCAGAGTCATTTTCTTACTGCATGTAAAAAATATTTTATACGATGCAGTTGTCTTTAGCCTTTAAACATTTTTAAAAGAAGAAATAAAAAAAGTACATCTTTATATTTTTAATATATATTACTTTACTAATCTATGGATCAGTGTACAATATTTATGTAGTATTTAATTTCAATAGATAATTAGACCAGGATTTCATCTAGACGTGATCCTTTTAGAACACTCAATTAGATTTAATGACCATGGAAATCTACTGCTACAAGTCTAACATCGTCTGTTGAATACTTTCAGATATACTAAATGGAAATAGCCTGTTTAGAATATTTAATAGTTTTTTATATGGTGATTATTTATATAATTAGAATATTTCCGAATATATCAACAATAGTGTGCAATATTTTATGTGGGATTTCATTACAGTGGACAATTAGCCATGTTTTCAGCTAGACATGATCCTTTTTAGACCCCTTAGTTAGATTTAATGACCATGGAAATCTATTGCTACAAGTCTAAAATCGTCTGTTGAATACTTTCAGATATACTAAATGAAATAGCCTGTTTTGAATTTTTAATAATGATTATTTATATAATTAGGATATTTCCGTTAATACATCAACAACAATGCACAGTTCAAATTCGAAAATTATTTATTAATTTATTCCTAGAAAATAGTTATTGACGAAAATGTTACATTTATAATTAGGACACTTTAGAAACTGTAACTTTTAAACTGTAACCGTATTTCGTCTACGAACTTTTCTTCCTCAATTTATTGCTGTTAGTTGCTCATTGTAAACGTTGATTATGTATCTGTAATTTTAATATTATATATTATGTATCCGTGCAAATAAAATTAAAGAAAAAGTATTGGATTATGTGCATTGACTGACTATATGCCGACATTTTGAATATATCATCAACGGTTCTTTGGACAAGGTAAAAAAAAAATTTAAAGGTAAAAAAAAAAAAAAAAAGTAAAAAAATGATAAGAAATTTTCTATTTAAGCGAATTGTTTGGTGAGGTATAAGTTATATTATTAAAACATTATTCAAAAAGTTCATTAAAATTTTTCATCTATTATAAACAGAAATAAATATCATTTTAAAAATAACCGATCAATCAAGATAATAGAAGAAAAAAAAAAATATCTCCTGAAAAAGAGATGAATCAATTAAAAATAAACTTAAATACAAGATTTTTGAACACAAACCTTAGAATAGAATTACAAGAACGTTATGGGAACGCTCGAAGCATTTCAAAATTAGAAGTCGATTTCAAAATTAGAAGTTATTAGTCGTTAAGTACGGCAACATTGGAGTTTTAGGGTACAAGTCAGTCCTCTGATTAGGTAAAGTGGAATTTATTGATGACACCTTGTATCAAACGTATATTGACATCTTAAACGAAAATTTAAAAGTAAGAATTAATAATAAGAAGATTATGAATGTTAAAAATCTTAAGAATTATCCATCTAGAATTCTTCCATCTTAAGAATTTTTCCTTGAATGTTCAATTGCTTTACAAATGAACAGACGTCATTAGAATGTCTCCTCAATCATCAGACTTGAACCAAATAGAACGTGTTTCATCATATTTTAATGGTAAATATCGATAATATGTTACGTTTTAGATATTTACCTTCAGATAAATTTAAGTTAATATGTATCGATATATACCTTCATATGATTTAACCTTAATATGTATCGATAATTGCCTTCATATCAATTCACTTTAATATGTAGCGATATTTATTTTCATATGAATTTACTTTAATTATCGATATTTATCTTCAAACGAATTTACCTTAATATGTATCAATATTTACCTTCATACGAATTTACCTTAATATGTATCGATATTTACCTTCAGGCGAATTTACCTTAATATGTTATTTCTAAAAACATCAGAGCGAATATTTAATTCGGAAATTATCTCAGAATTTATAAAAATTACTTGAAATTTATTATGATGAATAAAAGTTGTTTTTTTTAACCTGGTGGATATTCATTCACTATGGATATTCATGCTCCTTGTGGATATTCACTCCTGGTGGATCTTCATGCTAATAAATGTTTAAAAATCAGTTAAAAGATTTTATCGAAATTTGTTGTTATCCAAAAACTTTTGGGTGTAACATTCAGCCCTTCCAAAAGTATTGCATTTAGAACCTTTTTTTTTCAAAATAATTAATACAAACTGTAAATAAAACAAAATTGTGTTCAAGCCAAATTCTTCATAATAATAAATTTTCAAAATTTTGTTTAATAGAATTTTTATTTCACATGATGCAATCAATACCCATATATACATAAATCCTTGCGCGACATTGTACATATTTTTAAATTTCAAAAATAACTCTGCATAATTATGAAATTCAACTTGGCAACAAATATTTCATTCTAAATACGTCATACAACTCACACACCTTTCATCCGTAACATCCTCAAAATTCCTAACTAGCAGTCATTCATAAGGAAAATTTTTGAAAGATTTTGATTCCTCATGTAATTAACGGCAACAACAGAATTTTCCTCCTCAAGTAAGCTCTACGGGAGATGTGTATTGCAATCGAATTATTCCTCCAAAGGAAAGTTTCCTTCCGTCTCCATGGTAACCAAACTAACTTCTGGCGGGGAAAAGAGACATTCAGCGTGAAGTCTCTCATTATCCAAAGAATTATTTTAATTAGCGGTTGGCCTCGTTAGGCCCTCGAGTGGAAACCGATGAAGGGGCCCAGCTAATATTAGGGCCCAATCGATCGGTGGATAATAAAGTGGGCCAAAACATAACCCCTCGCCAACAAGAAATCGACCCATGTCAATGGACTTTCATTAGGATTAAATATATTGCTGATTTAATTTAGCTTAGCTATAAAAAATTATATTTTCTTTGGTACAAAAGTGCTTTTTTATTTCCTATCATTCTTTTTTCATTTATTAATTGTTTCCTTTGTGTTTATCAATTTAGAAAAGCACTTGTATATTTTTAATAATATAGGGTTTTTTTTTTTTATAAAAATAAAATGATAAAATTTCCGACTAAAAAAAAAAATTGAAAAACTTAGAAAAAATTATATTTTCAATCATAATCATGATCACTTATCTTTGCAATGACAATTTCTTAAAAGTTTTTTTTTTTTTCTAATATTAAACATTATTTCATTTCTGCCTTTAAAAAAATTTAGCTTCCTTTAAAATAATTTTCTGTCAAAGTCAACATAACTTTTGCTGATTTACGCTAATTTATACATGATTCTGTAAGCTTCTGAATTGATGGTTATCAATAGGACAAAGACAGTGAAAAATATGACGGGTGAAATGTAGTTGACAAGCCAAATTCTTGTACGATTCTTGTCATTTTTTGAAGCATGGAGTTTGGCATTATCTTTCTGCATGATCATTCCTTGACGGTTAACAAGCTTCAGAGGCCCTAACTCGTGGCTCAGTGAGCTTTAGGGCTGAGGTTCAATCCGCTGGCTGTTTTGCTGTAGACACTGTTTCAAAAAACGAGAAGTCTCGATGGCGTTTGTATTGTTCAGCATCTTGCCTCGTGCCTTGGACTACATAGTGGATATTTCCTGGTTTGCTCTCATACGATACGCAAATTCAGAGTAGTTTCTCTAAAGTCCTCCCGGAAGGCACTGCCCACCTTCTTCAGAGTCACGGAGGTAAGTCAGTGCTCCATCACAGCAGAAGTTGCCCCCTTCCATGAGATCATACGGATTGTTGGCTTGGCCTAGATGTTGCTGCCTGCCATGTGGGATAAAAAGCCAGAACAAACTTCAGCGGTTATTATTTTATGGTCACCTAAAATCTCATAGTTAACATTTACCGTTATATTGCACCATATGTTAAAAATACTCATGAATGCAGTTCCCTTCGAGGCTGTTGGACAGGCTTTGGATGACAGTTAAGGCAAAGAATCAGTGATAAATCTTAAATAGTTAAAAATAGAATCAATACTTTAATGAATTATATTTATCCCTAAAAAAGTATTGAACTTTCATTTCAACCTGATTCTTAAAAGACCCAGTTTGACTCAAATAGCATTAATATGTTTCATCATTCGAATGATTGAACCCAATCCACGAAAGCCATACCTTCGACACCAAGTGAACCAAATGATCTATATGTGAAGAAGCAAGAAATTTCAAGGACCTTTTTAAAAGATATATCTAATAAGCTTTTGTATTTCTTCATTAGTGCAACAGTCCTATGGTTGTTAGCTAAAAGGTCTCTAAATAAGGGAAGTTTTTTTTCTTTTAAGGGGGTTGTTAGCTCTACACCGTAAAGTCATATTAGACAGGGACCTATGGTGTACAGTGGATTCGAACCACAACAAACATCCATGTCACAGCTTGGACTCGCAGACGAAACCTGTGCCACCGAGCACTAGCCACTCGACCATAAGACCCCAAGTTTATTTTTAACTGCAGAGCATAAATGATATCTTTCCACTAATTCGTCACGTGATCACAATGATATATCCTTCATCTTAAACATAGAAGCTGTTTTTGTACATCAGCCAGAATATTTATTCAGTTATTTAATACCGATAATTTTATTGATAACCAAAACTATATCAAATTATATAGAAAAAACTGTTTATTTTTTAGCTATAACAAAACAATAGTCAATAATGTTTAATTAATGTTATTCGAAATACGTGAAAATAAATTCTAAAAAAAACTTCTATTGCGTAATGTAAAAATTAATTCTGAAACTATTTTAATCCCAAGCTGCACTTATGGATTATATTTTATTTTTTTTTTTTTACAACAATATGTAAATTTTGCATGTTTTTTGTGGCAATTATTTTAATAAAAAGTGTGTCGTAGATTATCATGCTAAAAACAGTAAAATTGTTTTTCTAAGTACATATCGGATTGTTGAGTAATAAGTACTGTACTTGAAACTCTATTAGACATACGATGAAATGTGTACAAATGAATCTCAATTATCAATTTAAAAATGCAGTTATACTGTATTCATAAAATATTTTAACTGATTGGAAATTGTTGCATTATAATGAAATAAAAAGGAATTTTAAGAAAAATAATTTTCAAATTTTTTTTCTTTTTTTTTTTTACTGAGGGAAATAGAAATTAAAAAGACCGATATCTTGTGGCAACATATGATTGTTTCTTTTCTTTCTCATTGAAGCTCTTTTAGCTGTTTCTTTTCTTCAAGAATATTCTTCACTTTTTTTTCCAAAATCTATTCTTTTGTATCTTTTTTCTTTTTTTTATTGTATATTTTTTCTTTCTTAAGACCACAAGTTTTTTTTTTTTTTTTGCACTATAGAGCATAAATTAGTTCGTTCCCTCTAATTCGTCAAGTGATCACAATGATTATATTCTCCATCTTGAACTTAGAATATGTTTCCAGACATCAGCCAGACGATTCCTCCAATTTTTTTCATGCGAATATTTTCAATGATATATAATTATATCAAATTATATATAGAAATATTTTTAGTTACTGATGAACTACAACCATACAATCTTTAACATTTAATTAAAGGCATTCGAAATACGTCAATATAAATTCTAAAAAAATCTTTTATTGATTAATGTAAGAATTAATTTTGAAACAGAACCTTTTAAGCCCAAGTTGAATTCATGGAGGTAATTTTATTCTATTTTTACAACAATATGTAAATTTTGTATAAATTTTGTTCCTACATTTTTAATAAAAATGTTTATTACTTGTATTTCATAGCTTATCATGTCAAAAACAGTAATTTTTTTTTTTAAATACATATCATTGTTAAAGTAATATGTAATGTATTTAAAATACGTTAGACATATAGCAAAATGTGTGCAAATAAACCACAATTAGAAATTTAAAAATGTAGTTATACTGTATTCATCAAATATTTTAACTGATTGTTGGAAATTGCTGTATTGTAATTGAAATAAAAGAATTTCAAAGAAAATAATTTTCTAGGATTTTTTTAATTAATTTAGGTTTGTTTTTTATTTTAATTTTTGCTGCTAGAAATAGAAATTAAAAAATACCGATATCTTGTGGCAACATATGATTGTTTCTTTTCTTTCTTATTGAAGATCTTTTAGCTGTTTCTTTTCTTCTAGAATATTCTTCACTTTTTTTGCAAATTCTATTCTATTGTATCTTTTTTTTTTTTTAAAAAAGAAAACACTTTTTTATTTTTCTTACAGCTCTTCATTTTCTCTCTCTTTTGTCCTTAAAAAGAACATTTTATATTGTATGTTTATTTTTATACAAGATTGCATTTTCATTCATGGAAATTGAATATATCTTTCCAACTGATAAAAAAAATAATTTTTAATACGAAAATAATATAATGTCTTTTTATCGTAACATAAGATGCTTCTTTTATTTTTCAGATGTATTTAATTGGTATTTTCTTCTTTTTGCCTTACTCCTTTTTTTTTACATACGCAAATAAAAATTTTTGGTATGTTTCAGTTATTAAATGCGTACATCCGTTTCTATTAATGCAGAAAAAATGAATTAAGCTTTGTTTTCTTTTCAAACGATTTCTTTTTTAAAAAAAAGCATTTATAAATGAAAAAAAAATATATGTATTTGATCGATAAAGTGAATTTATCGATTTTTAACCTCTTAATACACATATTCGGCAGTAAGAATTTGCAGAACAGAAAGGTTAATTTAACTATCAATTTCGAGCCATATATTCTTAAAAAATAAAATTGCACAGACTATAATAATGCTCACCTCGTGTCCTAGAGGTAAAAGTAAATCTTTACCTTGCAGTAGTGCTCAAGTTTCATTCCAGTGGTGGAGACCGTTGCAGATACTACTTTCAGAATCTCGATGATAGTTGTGTAAATAACCATATGATACTACTGTGTCCAAAAATCCAGAATCAGTTTAGCGTCTCACAAAACCAAAGCGTAACTGAAAAACTAATGAATATTTTGACATCATATTTCACACAGATGTCAGGGATAATGCCAGCAACCAAAAAAGAAAAGAAAATTGAAATACTATATGCCCGGGAATTTTAAATTTAAAATTGTTCTTTCTTTTTTGGACACATTATTATACATGATGAGCTCCCAGCTGGGTATTTTCAATATTTCTCTTATACCGCTCGCAAATACAGGGCAGTGATTCACTCATGGAGGCTTAACCTTTTGCAACACGTGTTGTTCGGGGCATACTTATGTGGAACACAAGGACTTTTTGATGCATCACAAACAATAAAAAGTTTTACTTAACAACTAACGCTCTTGCGCTAAAAGTACATTTCAGTTGGTCAGTTCTTTAAGTAAAATATCAATTTCAAGAATTTGAAACTCTTATTTGAGTTTAAGATGATAATAGTACCAGAATCTTACCCCCCTCTACTTTTTAAAATTTTATTTGTAGTTCATATTGTATTAAGACTCGCAAATTATGTGCACATAAAATATTCTAAGTGTCGGACACATATAATGGAATAACATGCTTATAATGGAAGGAGCATGGAATGTAATGTAATTACATATTTATGTTGTTGTTATATTGCAGCTGGCAATATAGACACTGTTAATTTTTATGCCATAAACAAGGACTGCACCGCTGTTACTCATTTAGAATTACCTCACTGTTGTCATTCATTTAGCTCTTAGATGAAATTTTTCCATATTTCTCTATACTGCTTGCAAATAGGGTGTAACGTCTGGGCCTATAGTAGACTTATAAAGGCTTCAAGAAGAGGGCCATTTGCAGGTTCTTGGGAACACTTCAATTTTTATTTGCAAACATTATATGTATGCATATATATATATTATTTCTTTAAATAAAAGTTAAAAAACAAAATATATATATTGATTGAATACAAAATAATCAACACAACTTCTCTTCCTGTTATACATTTTAAATATTCAACTTTCAAAATGTAGACATGCCAATACATCCAACTTGCGACCTCTTACCTTTCAGCAGATGATACCATCGAGAATTGAATGGAAGATTTACACACTCCACTACTTCAATAGGGCGTATTTATTAGGAGCAATGGATGCACCTTTCTGCGATTTCCATGCCAATTCCGCGATGAAATGACATAGCGAGGCAATCATTCCGGCTGCTAATTCCGAAGACCTCATCTATATCTCGCCAATAAGCATACTTTACTTCGCTTGCCACCAGAGAGATCAAAATGTATCGCTCGCTTTAAGGAACTTTAAAGCAGTGGCCCTGGATTCTCGTTTCACCGAGGTTCTGTTGAAAGGAATATCAGGACCAGATAAAAAGCAGAATCATTTAGAGTTCCTTTTGCAAAAAATACTAATTAGGTCTAGGTTTTCAGTGAGAGAAAATAATGATGTTATGGAGCTGCTTGATAACTATGTTAATAGTTTTGTACTTTTAAATTATCAATAGTTTCAGTTATTATTAATAGTTAAAATTATTTATTTGATCCAATTTACTACAATTTTTTTCATATTTTATTTCGGTACGAAAATGGTAATGTTTGATTACTTAATTACCACGACCATTAAATGAATTTTCAAATTTCATCGGTTTCTTTGAACTTAAATATAGAAAAATTTCAATACATCAAAGTAATGTTGACTCCATATCTATTACCCATGTAAAATGCAATACCATGAAGGAAGTATACATTAGTATTAATAATGTTTTCACAATGTTTACCATGTTTCATGAAAGGACTTGATGATTAACATGATTAAATACCTTGACTGAATTTTAGTGATTAACATGATTATGAATGTTACCATGTTTAATGTTGAGTGTTTTTACCATAACCTTGCATTTATCATACATATTATAACTATCTCAACAGAATATGTAAAAACTATTTACATCAATTAAAATAAATCTTCTACATTTAATAATATAAAAAAAAATATACAGTTTTAAGCACAGAAATTGTGTGGGCTCGATGTTTTTGTTTAAAAGTGCCCAAAATGTAATAAAATTTTTAAAAAAATCTAATGACTAAATATCCCAAAAAGTAATAAAATGTCTGCAACTAATGTTAAATAATTCCATTAAAAATTGAAGAACACTTTATTATTTCTTAAATAAATGTTAAAACAACAAAAAAAAATATATTCATTAAGTACAAAATAATCAGCATAAATTATCTTCCTGGTCATGCATATTTTAAATATTTCAATGTTCAAATGCAGTCATGCCAACACATCCCACTGCGACCTCTTACCTTTCAGCAGATGATACCGTCGATAATTGAATGGGAAGATTTACACCCTCCACTACTTCAATAGGGCGCATTTATTAGGAGCAATGGATGCACCTTTCTGTGATTTCCATGCCAATTCCACGCGATGAAATGACATAGCGAGGCAATTATTCCGGCTGCTAATTCCGAAGACCTCATCTATTGCCTCGCCAATAAGCATACTTTACTTCGCTTGCCACCAGAGAGATCAAAATGTATCGCTCGCTTTAAGGAACTTTAAAGCAGTGGACCTGGATTCTCGTTTAACGTAGCCGATTAGAGGAATATCAGGAAATACCAGGATCAATTAGAGTTCCTTTGCAAAATATTAATTAGGTCTAGGTTTTGAGTGATAGAAAATAATGATGTTATGGAGCTGTCTTGATAACTGTGTTAATAGTTTTGCACTTTAAAATATTGATAGTTTCGTTTATTATTTATAGTTAAAATTATTTATTTGCTCCAATTTATTATACAAAAATTTCTTTTCATATTTTATTTCGGTATAAAAATGGTAATGTTTTAATACTTAATTACCATGACAAAATAAATGAACTTTCAAATTTCCTCGCATTCTTTGAGATTAAATGTAGAAAAATTTCAATACAGCAATAAAAGATTAATGCTGATTCCATGTATAAAATGCAATACAATGAAGAAAGTATACATTATCTTTCATAATGTTTTCACATTATTTACCATGTTTCATTAAATGATTTAATGGATTAAATACCATGACTTTTAATGATTGCTATGTTTATGTTACTTTCACAATGTTTTTCCATGACCTTGCTTTTACTATACAAGTAATAACTATCTCAACAGAATATGTAAAAACTATTTACATCAATTAAAATAAATCTTAGATATTTAATAATATAAAAGTTGAATGCAGTTTTAAGCATTGAAATTGTTTGTTCTCAGTGTTTGTTTATGTTTAAAGTGCCCAAAATGTAATAAAATGTCAAAAACATCTAATGTCTAAATGTCCCAAAAAATAATAAAATATCAGCACTAATGTTAAATAATTCCATTAAAAATTGAGGAACACTTTATTATTTCTTAAATAAAGTTAAAAAACAATACGAAACAAATATATTGATTGAGTACAAAATAATTAGCATAAATTATCTTCCTGATATGCAAATTTTAAATATTCAACGTTCAAAGTGTAGACATGCCAATACATCCCAATGCGACCTCTTACCTTTCAGCAGATGATACCATCGAGAATTGAATGGAAGATTTACACCTCCACTACTTCAATAGGGCGCATTTATTAGGAGCAATGGATGCACCTTCTGCAATTTCCATGCCAATTCCGCGATGAAATGACATAGCGAGGCAATTATTCCGGCTGCTAATTCCGAAGACCTCATGTATGCCTCGCCAATAAGCATTCTTTACTTCGCTTGCCACCAGAGAGATCAAAATGTATCGCTCGCTTTAAGGAATTTTAAAGCAGTGGCCATGGATTCTCATTTAAAGTAGGTTCTGTTGAAGAGGAATATCAGGATAAGATAAAAAGCAGGATCAATTAGAGTTCCTTTGCAAAATATTATTTAGGTCGAGGTTTTGAGTGAGAGAAAATAATGATGTTATGGAACTGTCTGATAACTATGTTAATAGTTTTGCACTTTTTATTTTTTATACAGCATTTGATTATTACTAATAGTTAAAATTGTTTATGTGCTCCAATGACGTATAAAAATTTTCTTCTATCCTTTTTATTTTATTTTATTTTTATAAAAGAATGGTACTAAATTACAATGACCAACAAACGAACTTTCAAATTTTCTCGCATTCTTTGAGCAAAATATTTGAAAAAAATTTCATTAATATTCCATTAATTTAAATTTTAAAAAGTCAATGTTTTAGGAAGATAATGCTGTTTTCCATATCTATTACCCTTGTAAAATGCAATATACAAAGAAGGAATTATACAATAGCTTTGATATTTCCACAAGGTCTACGTTATAGAAGGACCAATTTTTAATGATATAAAATTAAGGATACAGTTTTAATCATTGAAATTGTGTCTTCTCACTGGCGCTTGGCACTTGAAATCCCACGAGCACGTATCAACGACAAAAAGAAGATTTGTGGTTCATGAAAACTATGGGCTATGCTTAGCAAATTTAGTATTCGTGTTGTATTTAATAATATAACAAATATATGAATAAAGAAATAGGTGAATGAATGAGAACGTACTGATGCATATGAACATGTACAGCAAATAAAACACATATGATCACGTACATCTTGGACACAGAAATACTAAGGATAATGCCAGAAGCCTCTTCAAAACACTGAAGAAAAAAAAAAACAGACATCTTGGGAGAATAACAATTAATGGATCAAAGAAAATGATTTTTAAACCATCCATCAAAGCAGACAAATGACATCTTGGCTTCGTGACATTATGTATCGTAGTTATAGGCTCTTTAAACTACCTATAGTTCAATTAGCTTTTGGGAAAGTTAAACATGCGATTTAAATGCGAAAACGCCCGAATCGATTACTTTATAGGGTGTTAGCCTGACATACGTGTGACGCAAAAGCAATTTTAAAAAAAAAATTAATTTTATTGCGTAATGTTTTGCATCGATTTTTTCTATCGATTTTATGTAATTTAAAAATTTTTATTATTGAAAATTAAATTTTCTTCATTGTAGTTAAAATTCCACCGAAATATCTCCTATTATGCCGCTCGGTTTGAATACATCTGATTTAAATGTGCCAATTTTCCTCGCGATTTCTGATCATACTATATAAAACAAACAATTTGGTCGCCTGACCATTATGAATCGTATTAAAAACTTGAGAACAGTAGCTCGAATGTTATATTATACTATAACATCTGTCAGAACATATCTTTAGACGTGAAGCAGTGAATAAATTATACAATACAAAAGACATTATCATGGCTAAAATGGTGTGTAAAATGCTTCCACATGGACAAATGAATGATATATTACTAACATTGCATGCGAATCATTATTCTGTCAATTACACTACGATTATCGTATTAGACTTTGGTATCACTGCATATTTCCAAAATACATATTTTTTCTTCACAGGTGGTTTAAAAAATGTTAATGGTGATAGTTTAAAAATGATGTGATATGATTTAAAAATGTCCATCAACAGTCGCCAACGGTCGTTATTGTTTTCCTACATCTACTTGCCATGGATAGTCATCTGTTTCCTTTAACAGTTATCGATGCATCTTTAAAATTTTGGAGGCTGTTGTTCCTCTTTTTTTATTAAGGGTTTATTTAAAACTAGTTTACAGCAGTACGAAACAATTTCTCATGTTCAAACTTTAATATAAATTTTATCTATTTCAATTTTTATTAATACTACAGTCCGCACTTTCAATAGGTTTATCTTCTATCGAACAAGTCTGGTCGACGATCATTAATCAATTACCACACTTCAGACCACCTTCGGCTATACCAGAGACATATGAAAGCAAAGCAGCATGTTTTCAATATTCCCTTCAAAGAAAACCAAGATATCGTTCATATATCAAGACATGTAGCTGAGGGTAGACAGGGGATATTGCAGCTACACAAAATGATGTTTTTTTTTATCTTGTTCTACTAGTCCATAACACATCTTAGTTCCTAATATTTTTGTGCAATATATAGGGTTTTAGTATTTCTTATATTTTGTGGCACTGATGACAGCTGTTCGTACTATCTAACACATGTAATTAAGTAAAAAATATGATACAAGTTTACCATATTCTTCTAAATTATTTTAAGCTTGGCAAGAATATAAACTTCATTAATGTACATTAATCTTTCATCCTTGTGTAATAAGCAGATACAATTATATATTCTTTGCAAGTTTTGGAGGTTATGTTTAACCTCGTATTTTATGAAGATAAATGATTTTGCGTGAACTTAAGAACGATGCATAAGTTTGTTAAAATAATCCAAACATAATTACTATATATCACCTGCCTTTTACCATTACTTTAATATCCTAAAATATTGTTATATTGTTAGGTGTGAAATAGTTAATTAGTATTTATACTGTTCAAAATCAATTTATGTCATGATGTATAGCTTACTTCAAATAAAATCTATTTTAGATACTTTACACTGTAAAATTAGTATATTACTTAAAATATTTATCACACTAATAATAAAAAGTAAAAATTTTGAATTTAAAGTAACAAATTTTTTTTTACAGTAATGTTTTAAGGTAAACATTATTGAAATCAGTGTGATTTAAAAAGTGCTGTTTACAAAATTAAATTAAGGAAACAAATAAAACTTGAGAATAATATACAGAAACACTTGCATTACTTAAAGTAACCGTTTTATGTAATTCTATTGTAATTTTAGATCGTTTACCATTTGAATAAGGGCTTTATTATGTAATTAATTTTCTTCATAATAAACGTAAAAAAGAATATTTTATTCTTATTTAGATTTGCTTTTACTCAATTTTATTATTTAATTATTTTTTTTTTTTCAAAGAGTTATTTGTTTTTGATTAATGTGTTTACAAATATCTTTTTTTCTAATAAAAGAAAATTAATTTAGATGTTTTTAAAAATAAAAAAGAATTTTATTATTAATCTTTTTTTTTTAAAGGTATGTTTTTTTTATTAACGTGTTTAAAATTTTTTTCATTGAAATAATTAATTAGGATGCTTTTAAAAGATGTTTTAGTTATTTTTAAAAATAAACATACTTATTTATTCAAGAAAAAAAACACTATTATTTAACAATAGTGTTAATAGTTTCACACAAATTAAGTATAAATATTTTAGTTCTTTTAAAATTCTTTAAATATTTATAAATTTTTATCTCTTAAAATCTCTTATAATTAATTAAGTTGATATAATTGCTTTTAGTGGTTTGTTAGTGAACAAATATTTTAAATTAGAATGTATTAATACTTTATTATATACCTTGTCTGTATTTGTTGTAAAAACCATGCAATTTAATTTATGGTCTTTTATTTATTTCATCATATTAAACGTGTTATTCATAGTCGTAAAATTGAGTTCTTTTTTGATATTGAAAATCATCTGTAATAGACATTTTTAAGAATATTGTTAAAAAAATTAAAAATATAATAGCAAATAATGCCATCTTTTAAATAAATAATCAATTGGGCTACTCAAATAAATTTTAGATTATTTATTAACTGAACTAACGTCATAAATCAAAATCCTAATAATGCGTCAAAATCATATTATTGGGTTGTTTATTAAAGGCAAATATATGTTTGAATAAGTGTATATATTATAATTCAATATCTATAATGCGCGAATAATAATATTTGAAGACAAATATTTTTTATATTTTATGATATAGTTATCATATCTATTTTTAAAATAATATTATCATATTTAGTATATTGTTTGAAATTATTAGGCACAAATCTAATTATTTATAAATAAATAACTTTCTGATTTCATTTATACCTAGCATTTTATATTAATTTTTATTTTTAATTATTTAATTCAATTACTATTTTTAGTCAAGATGATATCTATTGATAACAAATGTAAAACACATCAAAAGGTTTCATTTATGTTCTCAAATGTGGCTAACTATATCTATATTCTTTTAAAATAAAAATTAGAGCATTTTTTAAATATTATTTCATTTATATAATCTAAAAATATCACTAACTGCTTATTTTTTATCAAAATAAATGTATCATGATTTTTTAAATTACTTTAATAAATAACTGTAAGAAAATGTTAATTTAGTGTAACGAATTCATAGAATAATTAAAATAATATATTTGATGATTTTGTCTTTTATCATAGCGAATCTTCTTTCTTGCATCTTTTTCAAAGAGAAATTAGGTATTTTAAGCAGATTATATACCAAAAAATTCATAATAACAATTACTTTAGTGATAAGCCCATGACAATATTTTAGGCCAATTTAGGATATATTTTAATCTTCTGCATTGTAGTGTGTGTAAAAAGTGTATTATTATACAATAAAAGCTTTTCAATATTAAATAGGATTAAATAAATGTTAAATTAACATACGTTTACAAAAATGACTTATTTATAAAAAATCAATACTTATATTTGCAAAATAAACCAGAGCCCCCAGAAGGACAAATATAAGAGGTGATCAAATTTACATTTTATTTTGGATAAACAACAATATTCGAAGGATATTTTCTGAACTAATTAGCATTTCAGGAGGAATCAAATTCCATGTAATATAATTAATAACTCGGATCATTCAAGAAAATTTAGTTACTAAGTTAAATAGTTACAATTCGTGTTGTTCAGGAAAGTATAGTTTTGCAAATATCTGTAAATAGTTATTAATTAGGAGTAATAATAATTATTTTTGTAATTATTCGGAGATATGGAGTTTCTATACAGACAGTTATAGTCACTCCATTTAGCCTTATAATAACTTTAATGAGGTTTCAAGTAATATATATTGGTAAATGAAAAAAAGTAGGAAAGACAATTTTTTGATCAAATGTAATTCTTAAAATGCAGTTTTTTAAATATCTGTAAATTATTAATAATTTGGTGTAATAATCATTGATTTCTATAATTAGTCATGGAAATGTAGTTCAAAATATCTCTATAAACATTTACAATTCCAAGTGTTCCGGGAGTTATAGCTATTAAAATATATATAATTAATTATAACTTGGGATGTTCAGAGAGGTCTAGCTTAACAGATCTGTGTAGTTTTAACTCTGATTCTTCATAGAAATAAACATCGGAGAAAGCTGAGATATTTTATCTACTGAAATTCCTTTTTTTTAAACAAATTATTTATGTAATAATGTCTCAAGTAGCTTTATTATATATGAGATTTGAAAACAAAACTTCTCACTAACATTGACAAGTGCATCTTTCACGAAGAGTAATTAGGTATTTTACGCGGATTATGTATCAAATAATTTCATAATAACAATTAATACAGTGATACGCCCATGATAATAGTTTAGCTCAAGTTTAGCAATATTTTAAAATTCTATATAGTAGAAGGTTTAATAAGTTTATTATTATATAATCAAATCTTTTTCAATATTAAATAGGGTTAAATAAACAATGCTAATTTACAATAAGTTAAAAACAACTTATTTATAATAAAATGAATATTTTTATTTGCAAAATAAACCTGTCTCCGGAAGGATAAATTAAGACGGGGCCAATTTGAATTTCATTTTGAATAAAACAATAACCATTGTACATATTCAAAACTGATCGGCCACTATTTTCAGAAGGGTACAAATTCAATGTTTTTAAACATGGAATTTGTTGAATCGGTGAAATAGAATTTTGCAATCCGTGAAATCATCGAAAGAATAATCACTGAAGTTGCTTCAAGACAAGGCTGACTTCATTCATGTTTTCCGTAAAAGAATCTAGTCAAATAAAAATTCTATAACGTATTCAAATTGATAAATTAAGGACATTAACACATCTTTTTTAATACCATTGCAGGAAATATCTTCAGCTGAATACTTTTCAACTTCACCAATGCATAATTATCGCAACGCAGCAGCGAACTAAACGCGTTCGAACACAGCTGACCCTCTAACGTGATGCCGGAAGTGCATCCATCAGAATAGATCAGTCCCCGAAGTCGATGCCATCATCTGAAGTGGCACATGATGGATGGAGACGGAGCAGTTCCCTGGGCACAGTCGACGGGACTTAAAGCGCTGTTTACAAGCGTCGGACGTTCGCGAATTCAGAGGGATGAATGGCGTGAGCAGGACATGTGAAGGAATTACTCAGTTGGAGTGGTCAGTCAACAAAAATTAAGACTAAGCTCAGAAGCATGGAGTGGAAAGTTTTTGTTGATCCAAGAAATATGGATGGTTGTTGAAGCACAAGTTAGGGATGGATATGTCTTAAATAAGATGCCTTTTAATACCATTTGGTATTCAAATGATTGATTCTAATATTCAATTGATGTACTGATGAGTGAAGGAAAGACGTAGAGGCAATTTTCTGATTAAATATAAAAAATAATATTCATTATTTTTTCAAGTATTTAATATGCATTTGAAATAGTCCATGAATAAGCGATTTGTTCAATAGCTACTAACATGGTTTCGTAAAAAATTGGCTATAGATTCGATGAAATTGTGACATGGAGTTAATGACATAATTGATCACTTAGAGTTTTTTGAATTTTATTTAATATGAGAGAAAAACAAGATGGAAATGTACTAAAAGTATTCATGGAAGATCCTTATCTTACTGGTGTTGAAGACATGACATGGTGTTACTGGTGTTGAAGACACATGTACTGTACTATCATCACAAAAATGGAATTAGTTCAAAGTTTCGTCAATTTTTTTTACAGGTTCCTTAGTCAAACTGATATTCCATTATAATAAACTCTTTAAAAAAATCTGGGCCAGGAATGACATATTTTAAGTGAAAGGGCTACAAGTTTAATAAGAATAAAATACAAATTTAGTTTTATTATACTCATATTAATACAACGATTAAGTATAATGTGCAAATGTGCAGATGGTTTGATGACATAAAAAGTGCCATTCATATTAAACAGCCTTTAAATATTCTTAAATAGAGAGTAAATTTAACATCATTTCGATTCGTCTTATGTAATAGCGATATTTCCTGAATGTATTAATTAAAGCTCTATAAAAATTAAATTAAACCTATTCTTATGAAGTTGATTTAAATTTTATGCTGATTAGAATTCGGTATTATCAAGAGACCTGCAAATGAAATATTGTAATAGTCTCCTTATTAAATTTATAAGAATTACTGTGAGCCTTCTAAGAGCAGATGATCAGTAATTGCGAATTGTACTCAAGATCACCCAAAATATTCTCAGTGGGTATTTCAGTAGCGAAAGCCGAATGCTTACATACTCCATCACCACATTGTAATCGTCATCGATTCTTCTTTTCATGAAATTAATCTACAACGCCTGCAATCGACAGATCCGAGTCTCCCTTTCCTTCATGGCAGTATGTGCTGATTGCCATTTGACTACGAGTAAGACAATTTCAATATTTGCAAACTTTAACTTAAAACTATGACTTCATAATGTTCTCATATTAAGAAACCTGTGTTAAATACGAGAAATGTATTCAGTAGTGTTACATACGAGAAATATATTGTATTACGAGTTGAGAAATGCCTACTCAATGAGAAGTGAAGGAAGCTGACCCACACCCCTCTTGAGGGATTTTCTTAAAGACGGGGTTTGGGAGAAGAAAAGAGACAGTTCTGCTACGAGTAGACCAGACGTGCTTTTTTTTTTTTTTCTTAAGTGACTGAATAGGCAGAAAATACAACCTGTTTCCAAAGTGAGCTCCTTGTGGTTGCGTGTATCACGCCGTATGATAATTAAGATCTGCCGTAGACCACGTATTTTTAGATTCAGCGTAGACTTTGAAATTCTCTAACCTTGGATTGTACATTGATTTATTCGTACAATTGCGAATCAAAATTAAAGCTTTAATTTTGGTTTTTGTAAATAATAAATTATATAATTGAGAGTTCTTTATATGTATACATATAGTGCTTGTAAATAAAAATTAAAGTGTTTACACGATGCTGAAATTGGCCCTCTTCTTGAAGCCGTTATAAGTCTAATATAGGCTAAATAGGCCAAGTTTAAGGCCAAGTTACATAAAAATAAGGCAAAATACATTACCCAGACGTTACAGTGTGTTAAAACGCATTCAATAGTGTTACTTACGAGAAATCATTGACTGCTATTAATTTATTAACTTAAGATTTAAATTAATTAATTTAAATCTTAATAATTAAATTTAATCTTAAATTGGTTAATTAAGATTAAATTTTTTTTTCCTTAAAACAACACGGAAATTTTAAATGAAATAAATTATATATCATTCTATGCTTTAAATACAATTTTAATTTATATGCATTATTAAATTTTTAGTACTACATTATCAAAAATGTAGATTCTTACAATAAAAATATTTTTTTAATGCATACATTATTTAAAGTATACTTAAAATATTTATTTAATCAGTAATAAATTTTAATTCCATTCGTATATTAATAATAAATTTAAATTTTATGTAACTCAACAGGCCAGAAAATATTTTCTCTGCTGAAAAGGAAAAACACTAAAAATTCTTTCATAAGCTGTCATCAGCTAAAAAAGCAAGTTAATGAGAAAAGGTTTAAAATTTTATATATACACAAAAAAACTTAAACGTTATAGAAAAGATACCTTCTCGTATCTTTAGAATAATTAAACACAAACAAGAAGTGAGATCCTAATTTTAAACAAGGTCAAGTTGACAGCAGGATTTTTTTAACAAGCTTCAAATAGCATGAAACATTAAGAAATGAATGCATAATTCAACCTAATTAGGACTCAAAAACTTGGTAATCTAAAGAAAGCAAACAAAAAAAACATATCTTTATTTTTATCCTGTTATAATTTGCTGTCGCTATAACATTTCATTACGCTTTTTTTCGTCAAGATTTTTTAACGATTTTTTTAATCATATTAAAAAAAGTAAGACAACGTTATTCTCAAGTGCATAATTAAGTATTTGTGCTTTAAAAATTTTGTTTTTTGAGAAAAACACTTTTTTATTTCATAATTTTCTTTGTCAAATATAAACCTGATAATTTAGAATTTTTGCAATTAAAATTTGTTAACAGTATAATGAATAATTTTTAAAAAAATTTCAACACTTTTTCTTTTTTTAACATAAGGCAGAAATTACTATTGATAATCCTTGACAGAATTCACAATAAATGCGTGTTTAATAACAATTTTTCTTATAAATGTTCATTCTGAATTGTAAAAAATTGTAAAACTGAATTATAAAAAATCGAACCACATTATATCAATGTCCTTTTTTAAAACCTGGTTCACAATCAAGATTTAATAATTTAATATCTTTATAGTATGATTCAATATTTTAACACTCATATAACTATCCTCTTTAAAACTATCATCTTTAACTATCATCTTTTAAAAATGTAGTATTTTTAAATTTCTTATTTACTAATAATACATTCAGCTGTTTTTCAAGTATACAATGAACTTTCATACCATAAAAAAATACATTTTTATGCACTTCTTATAAATTAATTTAAGACGGAATAACAAAACAAAATTCTCAAAGCATATCCATGGCCTTTTCAAAATCCTCATCCCAAGTTTGTAGTGCTCAATTAAGAATTTATTCCAATTATATCTTTATTCTGATTCTCTTATAATAAAGTATGCAATGAACTATCATAACATAAATGAATTATCATACAATGAAATATCATACTGTGAACTAAAATAATATAATTGAATATTTATATTAGAACTATAGTGCTTTAATGAGTATAGCATATTATCATACCATAATTAAATATATACCATGAATTATAAATGAGAATTATGAAAATCATACCATTAGTAATCCTTACTGGATTCTAAATAATGTAATAGATCAAACCTCCTCGTTATATCAATGTCCTTTTAGAAACCTGATTCATAATCAAAATTTAATAATTTAATATCTTTATAGAATGATTCAATATTTTAACTATCATCTTTCAAAAATATAGTATTTTAAGATTTCTTATTTACTAATAATATGCTTAGCTATTTTTCAAATATACTTTTGAACTTTCATACCATAAAATTTTCTTTTGTATATCTCTTATCATAACATAAATGAGCAAGCATACAATGAAAAATCATACCATAATTAAAACATATAATTCTTTGTACTATCATATCATAAACAAATATATCATATTATGAATTCCATAAAATAATTGAATAGATATATCAGAAATATCGCACCACAAATGAAAACATTATATCTAAACTATCATGTCCTTTATGTGTATAACATATGTATATTATTATACCATAAATAAACATATAACATGAATTATAAATGGATATATTATACCATAAATAAACATATACCATGAACTATAAATGGGTATACCATACCATCAATAAGCACTTACCATGAATTATAAATGAGTATATCATACCGTAAATAAATACATATCATGAACTATAAATGAGTATATCATACCATAAATAACCATACCATTGATATTACTTACTTGATTCCAAATAGTATAATATATCAAACCTCCTCATTATATCTATGCAATTTTTAAGACCTGATTCACAATCAAGATTTAATATTTTAATAACTTTTCAATATGATTCAACATTTTTATTATTTGTTGGTTTCTTATTTACTAAAAATATGTTCAACTGGTTTTGAAGCATACAGTGAACATTCATACCATAAAAAATACTTATATGTACCTCTTATAAATTAATTTAAGACGGAATAACAAAGCAAAACTCTCAAAGCATATCTATGGCCTTTTCAAAACCCTCATCCCAAGTTTGCAGTGCACGGAAGGAAAGGAAGGAAACCGGAATAAATTCCGGTTTCCTTATAAAATAGTATACAATGAATTATCATATAATTATCATAAAATGAATTAATTATCATATAATGAAGTACACCATAAATTAATTATAATACAATGAAATATCTTACCATAAATTAATTATACAATGAAATATTATACCATGAATGAATTATCATACAATCAAATATCATACAACATAATTCCATGAACTATCCCTACATAAATGAACATATCATTCCATGAACTATCCCTACATAAATGAACATATCATACTATAAACTACCATAAAATGATTGAATATTTATATCAGAACTATCATGGCTATAGTGAATATAAGGCGTCTATTTATCATACCATAATTAAATATGTACTATGAATTATAATTGAATATCATTCATGGTGTAAAAATTTGGTATTCTTACCATTCTATATTTGATAGTCCTTACTTCATTCCAAATGGTATAACAGATCAAACCTCCTCCTTATAACAATGTTTTTTTTAAAAATTTGATCCCCAAGCAAGATTTAATAGTTTTAATATATTTTCAATATGATACAATATTTTTACATTTATCTCTTTAAAACATAATTTTTTTTTTACATAATATTTCTTATTTACTAATAATATGTTCAGATGTTTTTCAAGCACACAATGAACTTCCATACCATAAAAAATACTTTTTTATGTTACCTCTTATAAATTAATTTAAGAAGGAATAACAAAGCAAAACTCTCAAAGCATATCCACACTACCTTTTCAGAATCCTCATTATTCCATTTATTCGATTCCCAATTCCCTTATAATAAAGTATATAATAAACTACCATATCATAAATGAACATATCATACCATGAATTAATTAGAATACAATGAAATATCGTACCATAAATGAATTATCATTCAATAAAATATCATGCCATAAATGAATATCATACATCATATCATAATCATAATCATATATAATACCATACATAAACATATAATGCCATGAGCTATCCCTACATAAAAGAACATATCATATTATAAAAACATAAAATAATTGAATATTTATACTAGAACTATTGTGCCTTTAATGAGTATAACGTATATATATGCCGAAGTTA
Source organism: Caerostris extrusa (assembly GCA_021605095.1). Classification (NCBI taxonomy): domain Eukaryota; kingdom Metazoa; phylum Arthropoda; class Arachnida; order Araneae; family Araneidae; genus Caerostris; species Caerostris extrusa. The sequence continues at coordinate 31,985 of BPLR01015490.1, forward strand.
AATATATACCAGGAATTATAAATGTATATCATACCATTGGTATTCCTTACTTGATTTCAAATGATATAAACTATCAAACCTCCTCAGTATATATATATGTGTCCTTTTTAAAACCGTTATTACCAATTAAATTTAATAATTTTAATATCTTTAATAACATGTTCAGATGTTTTTCAATTATACAATGAACTTTGATACCATAAAAAAACTATTTATGTACCATTAATTAATTTATTTAAGACTTAATAACAGAGCACAACTCTCGATATCCACACTGCCTTTACAAAACCCAAGTTTGCAGTGCTCATTTAAGAATTCCTTCCGATTTCCCTTATCTGGAGGCGGGGAATTCTCGAAAGAGTATTGTTATCTCAATTCATAACCGTTCATTAAGTCCATTGCTTCGGGCTGTCGACCGCACTTAATAAAATCATGGCACTCTCTCCCGCCATGAAGTGACAGATTCATTTCTCCAGAACAGGAATAGAATCCGATGCTTTCTGATTTGCTTTGGAAGGGGGAATCCCTCTTCCCCACCCTCAAGGTGTCCGGTGTCGTTTACACCCGTGGGATGTATACACATGCGAAATTAATCTGGCAATTTCGAAATGTCATTTGAACTCCTTCGGCTGTTGTTCTCTGGAGCGGGTGGGTTTATGTCTGTGGATATAGGTGACAGGGTTGAGGGTTAAGTCTTCCTGATTCTTATTCTGTTGCCACCTATTTGGAAGAATTGTATTGGTGGGGGCTTAAATATATATTAAAGTAAATGGATTTAATCCTGTTTTAATATGTGGTTTGAGTTAATAAAAAATGAGGACATTAAAATGATTTTTTTTCCCTATACATTCTTGTCAATAATTAATTTTTATTATTCTTCCAATAAATTCATGGAGATAATTAATTTTTTTTTTTATTTTTTATAAATTTTTGGCGATAATTATTCTTTTTTATTCTTCCTATAAATTCATGGCGATAATTATTCTTTATTCTTATACATTCTTGACGATAATTATTTTTTTGTTATTCTTATAAATTCTAGGCGATATATATTTTTTTTATTCTTCCTATAAATTCTTGGCGATAATTAATTTTTTTTATTCTTTTAAATACTTAGCGATAGTTATTTTTTTTTATTCATGATAAATTCTTGGAGATAATTTTTTTTTTTTATTCTTCATATAAATTCAAGGCGATAATTATTTTTATTCTTATACATTCTTGACGATAATTATTTTTTTATTCTTATAAATTCTAGGCGATATATATTTTTTTATTCTTCCTATAAATTCTTGGCGATAATTAATTTTTTTTATTCTTTTAAATACTTGGCGATAGTTATTTTTTTTATTCTTATAAATTCTTGGCCATAATTAATTTTTTTTTATTCTTCATATAAATTCTTGACGATTATTCTGAAGAATGATGAATTAATTGATGTTAAATAATTGACAGATATAATTTTTTATCATGGAAGTGAAAATCTTTTATTATGTTCGTTGATTTTCCATCAGTCGAAATATGATCTGCAAAAATATGCTTTTTCATATATGATTATTTATCATTTACTATGGAAAGAAAATATGAATATGATGTGGCATACATGATATCAACAAAAATTGGTTAAAATTGGATGAAATATTCTATCACATATTGATATTACATGAGTGTTATATTTTATGGATGAGAAGATGTGATAACATGAAATGCATTTTTATTAATGTAAGATTTTTTTTAAAGACTAGAATTATAGGAATAATAGAAATAATTGATTATTAATTTAATAATTAATTGATTAATTAAAAGGAATAATTGATTTATTGGTAATTGCTTCTTTCTTTAGAGGATTTATAATGTTGACAAATGGACAAAATATGCGGGTTTTTATTTCAATTTTTCAAAACTGGTTTATTAATAACTGGTCTTACACTTTCTTGAATTTATGATCAAACAACCGTTTTTTTTTTTTAGTAGTAGCAATAGGCTAAGTAAATTGCCTTTCTATTAATTGTCCTAAATTTATCTAAGTTATGGCTTTGATAACTTATAGCATAAATGAACAAAACATTTTCGAAGATTAATAGTTATTTTCCAATTTGAAGTAAGTATTTTTTGAGAATAAAAGAACTCAAACTCAACTTTTTGAAAATTTTCGGAAAAAAAAAAATAATAATTTTGCCAAAAAAATTTTGTCAAATTTTAGGTGTTGTAAAAGAATTAATATCTTAAAAATTTAATTTTATTTAAAATAGAAAATTAATTTCTCAATCTCGTGTAAGAAAGAGAAATATTATTTGAAAGTTCTTGAAAATATCTTTTTCTGAGGCAATATATTTCTAAAAAAATGCTGTTGTCTGTCCTATTTGGAGAGATACATGTTTTAGAAATCTTTAAGAAATTATATTAACAAAACTACATTATTATTTATGACTTGAAGAATATATTTTTAAAAGTTTGTATCAAAATAAAAGGACAATATTCATTGATTTCTAAGCCCAAGAGATTTGTTTATATATAATAAATTTCACTTATTAGGTTTATTTAAAATCTTTAAAAGGAAAAAATGTCGTTAAAGAAATATCTCTGTGAGTAAAAATCTTATTTGCTAGTTTCCTCCCACCAGTTTCCTCCCGATCTTCCAATATGTTTTAAGCTATGATTTGGTTTTCTTAAATGCAAAGTATAAATTCTAGTTATTTGACAAAAGAAATCATTCAAAGATTCATTCTTGAAAAAGATATTCCGTCATTATTAAATTGCTTATTTTCAATCTTGTATCATATGATTTACAAAAAAAGTTTTTTCTTTTTATTTAGTTTCTACTGTTTTTTTTTTTTTGTCACTGCTTTTTGCTTTCTTATTTGTGTATTTTTGTAGTACTTATTTGAAAACTATAATAATATATCCTAATAATAGTTATAATACTATATTATAATGCAAATATTTATTTTGTCAATGCATGTACATCGTATTCTTGTTGTATTTCATTATTATTATTTTAATAAAATACGATACAATTATTTTAATGAAATACAATAAGGATACGTTGCATATGCATTGACAAAAAAAAAATATCATGATACATTCTGACTATTATCATGATATATTATTATAGTTTTATTTCATTATTATTAATTAATTTAGTAAAAAATGGAAAAAATATTAAACAGTTTCCACATGCTAATGTACAGTTCTATCAGAATATTTAATCACTGAGTTCATTAGAAAGAATTCATTTTATTTAAATCCATATGCACCTCACATATATAGATTTAGAAATTTCAATACTATTCTTCATCAAAAATAGTAAAAAACTCAAATTGTAAAAGTTAAAAAATGAAAAGTTTTACGTAAGTCAAGACAAGATTCATGTCAGTAACAATTGATAAAAAAATGTTACAAATAGCGTTTTTTTTTTTTTGTTATAATTACTAATCACTATTAAATTTTAGCAGAGGATTAGCGTTTATAATTTTATTTCTAGTGAGGTTAAATGTCTATCCGTAATGTTTTACTTCATATAATTATTTAAATATATAATAATATTTATTTATAATTAAATATATAATTAATAATGATGAAATGTAATTCTATAAATATAATATCACTTAATTGATTTAGATGTTAATTTTTATATTAAATAATATTATAAATTTTTTTCTAATATCATTCCTCTAAATAGTAAACACATGATTGAAAAGAAACAAAATTTAAATAAATAATTGATTTGATTAATTCTCTACAACCCTATTATTGGAAAAAAATACTAATAATGGTTGCAATTTTTTGTGTCATTTTAAAATTATTACTTTATTAAAATTTTGAAATTTGAAACAGCAAATAAGGAAATTTCAATCAGAGAATTATGAAATCTGAAACAGGAAATAATGAAATTATGAAATTTCAAACTGAGAGTTGTGAAATTATGAAATATGAAACAGGAAATAATGAAATAATAAAATTTGAAACAGGAAAAATGAAATAATAAAATTTGAAACAGGAAATAATAAAAATTATGAAATTTCCAACAGTAAATAATGAAATTATGAAATGTGAAACAGCAAATAATAAAAATTATGAAATTTGAATTAGAAAATAATGAAATTATGAAATGTGAAACCGCAAATAATAGAAATTATGAAATTTGAAACAGAAAATATCGAAATAAGGAAATTTGAATAGGAAATAGAAAAAAATAAAATTATGATATTTGAAACAGGAAATTATGAAATTATGAATTTGAAACGATATTTTAATTAATTCATCAATTATAAAAGAATACATATTGCTAAAAAAAATTTGAATAAAACATATTCTATACTTCATTCAAGAACCATGTTTAAATTTTTCTCTGAAGTCAGTTCCTTCGAACGAAATAAAATAAATCTATTTTTACCAACGGACTGAAACTCGACTTTCAAAACAAAATTATTGTGTTTCCTTAAAACATTGCAAAAGTAACTCTAGTATTCATGTATTCGATTTGATATTCTCATGAAAATATGATGTTTCCTATGAATTTATTTTAGTATCCAGATATCCAGAGTGATGTTTCTTACTGCATATAAAAATATTTTATACTATGCAGTTGTCTTTAGCCTTTAAACATTCTAGAAAGGAGAAATAAAAAAAGTTTACTTGTCTAAATATATATTACATTTCATATGAGGGTCAGTGTGCAATATTTTTATAAGATTTAATTATAATGAATAATTAGGTAAGGATTTCAGCTTGACGTGATCCTTTTAGAACACTCAGTTAGATTCAATGACTCTGGAAATCTGCTGTTACAAATCTAAAATTGTCTGTTGAATACTTTTAGATATTCTAAATAAAATCGTCTGTTTAGAATAATTAATGGTTTTTATTTAGTGATTATTTATATAATTAAAATATTTCCGTGAATATATCAACAACACTATACCGTTCAAATTCGGAAACTAATTATTAATTTACTCCTAGAAAATTGTTATTGTCGAAAATGTTACATTTATATCTAGAACTCTTTAAACACTATAACCTTTTAAGCTGTAACCGTACTTTGTCTGCGAACTCTCCTTCCTCAATTTATTGCTGTTAGTTGCCCGTTGTGAAGCGAAATGTGTATATGTATCTCTTATATACTATGTATCTGTATCTTTAATAGTATGTATTATGTATCTATATATCGTCACTTGTCAATTATGCAAATAAAAATAAGGAAAAGTATTGCGTTATGTGAATTGACTGACATATCCTGACATTTTGAATATATCATCAACTGTTCGTTAAACTAGGTAAAAAAAATTGGTAAAAATATTTAAAGGTAAAACAAATTATTGGAAATTTTCTAGTTTAAGCGAATTTTTGGTGACGTATAAGTTATATATTATTAAAACATTAATCAAGAAGTTCATTAAAATTTTCAAATGTCCTATATATTATAAACAGTAATAAAAATCACAGTAAAATAACCGATCAATCAAGATAATGGAAGCAAAAAAATATCTCCTGGAATGAGATGAATCAATCAAAAATAAACATAAATACAAGATTTTTTTAACACAAACCTTAGAAGAGCTTAAAGAATAAATGGATTAGCCAATTGTTACAATATAGTGGTAAGAAGTATATGATTCATTGGTGTAAAGATTGGAAAACTTCGAATATCATTTGTCAGAAATACAAAAGAATATTTTTGCAATGTTATATTTGCAAATTAAAGAAATGTAATAAAGTTGTACTTGCTGCTGTGTAACAGTTTAGAGAAATTCAAAGAATTTTAAAATTAGAACTTTTCTATTCGTTATTGAAGGCAGCATAGGAGTTATGGGGTATAAGTTATCCCCTGGAATAGGCAAATTTGAATTTATTGATGACAACACGTATCAAATATATATTGACATCGTAAATAATAACTTAAAGTATTCAACCGAACCGTTCAGTAAAAATAACAAAGGATAAGAATTAATAATAAGAAGATTAAGATCTTTAGAATTTTCTATCCAGAATTCTTCCATCTTAAGAATTTACCTTGAATGTTCAATTGTGTTACAGTTGAACAGATGCCATTAGAATATCTCCTCAGCCATCAGACTTGAACCAAATGCAGCGTATTTGATCAGAGTTTGATGGTAACTATCGAAAACATAACATGTTTTCGATATTTATTTTCATATGAATTTACCTTAATATGTACCGATATTCACCTTCATATGAATTTACTTTAATATGTATCAATATTTGCATTTATATGAATTTATCTTAATATGTATCGATAGTTACTTTCATATAAATTTAACTAAATATCTATCGATGTTTACTTTCATATGAATATTTACCGATATTTACCTTCATATGTATTTACATTAATATGTATCGATATTTACCTTCATATGAATTTACCTTAATATGTAATTCCCTAAAAACAGTTGAAAGAAAATTTAATTCTGAAATTTTCTCAGAATTTTATAAACATTACTTGGAATATATTACAACACGATTAAATTTCTTTTTAATCTTGTAGATATTCAGTCATGTGCTAAAACAGTTTAAAATCTAGCTAAAAGACTTACATTGAAACTTGTTCTTATGTTGAAATTTTGGATGTAAAATTAAATGCCTTCAAAAGTATTCTTGCATTTAAGAGCATTTTTTTCCAAATAATTAATACAAACTCTAAACAAAACAAAATTGTGTTTAAGCCAAATTCTTCAAAGTAACAAATTTTCAAAATTCTTGTTAATAGGATTTGTGTTTAACATTATATAATCACAATCCATATATACAGCTATTGTGAGACATTGTATATATTTTTAAAATTCCGAAAATAACTCTGCATTATTAATTATAAAACACTACTTGGCAACACGTATATCATCCTAAATACGTCATACAACCCACGCGCCTTTCAACAGTAACGAACCATCCTCAAAATTCCTAACTAGCAGTCATTCATAAGGAAAATTTTTGAAAGATTTTGATTCCTCGAGTAATTAGCGGCAACAACAGAATTTTCCTCCTCAAGTAAGCTCTACGGGAGATGTGTATTGCAATCGAATTATTCCTCCAAAGGAAAGTTTCCTTCCGTCTCCATGGCAACCAAACTAACTTCTGGCGGGAAAAGAGACATTCAGCGTGAAGTCTCTCATTATCCAAAGAATTATTTTAATTAGCGGTTGGCCTCGTTAGGCCCTCGAGTGGAAACCGATGAAGGGGCCCAGCTAATATTAGGCCCCAATCGATTGGTGGATAACAAATTGGGGCCAAAACATAACCCCTCGCCAACAAGAAATCGACCCATGTCAATGGACTCTCATTAGGATTAAATACATCACTGGTTTAATTTATCTCAGCTATATATAAAATTAAATTTTCTTTGGTTTAAAAGTGCTTTTTTATTTTTATCATCTTGTTATTTGTTTCCTTTGAATTTATCAATTTAGAAATATAATTTATAATATATTAAATATTAATATTAATAATTATTATATTATATTTTATTATATTAATATTTAATTATTTAATAAAATATCAATATTAATATAATTTATAATATAATTTTTTTCATTAAAATGAAATGATAAATATTTCCGATTGAAATAAAATATATTAATTTAATCATCATTGTAATCATTTATTTTTCAATAACATTTTCTTATTATATTTTAGTTTCTTTTTTTGGGGCTAAACAATATTTTCGGTGCCACAAGTTTCGGCTTCGAGTCCTGGCAGTGACATGGGTGTTTGTAGTGGTTTGGAATCCCCTTTAAACCGTAAGTTCCAATCTCATCTGACCGTAGACATTGGGCATACGTCTGACAACCCTTCCCGTAAGAAAGAAAACCTACTATCTAAGAACCTGCTAGGAGACAGACTGTCTTGGCCCACCACGAGGAATACCGAGGAAATATGGTGGGCGATGTTGGCCAGTCAATTTCTTGAAGGAAAGTCTTAGTCCCTCTTGCAGTTTGGGGTTTGGCATTATCTTTCTGCAAGATCACTCCTTGATGGTTAGTAAACTTCAGTGGTTTTTATTTTATGAGCATCTAACAATTCATAGTGAACATATACTTTGATATCGCATCATGTACTAAAATAGAATCTTCTTTGGAGGCAGGCCCCTACGAGGCTGTTGGACAGGCCTTGAAGGACGGTTAAGCCAATATAATCCACTGATGCATCAAAAATAGCTAGAAATTGAATTGTTGTTTTCATATATGATAATTATAATTAAAATGTATTAAAATTTCACTACAACATGATTCTTAAAACATTCAGTTTGACTCAAATAGCAATTATGATAACGTAAGTCTTTCCTCATTTGAATGATTGAACCCAATCCATGAAGAGCCAAGCCTTGGACAACACGTACATTAAATGTGCTATATGTGCAGAAAGATGAATTATCAAGGGCCCTTCTAAAAGATGTATCAAATGCACTGTAGAGCATAAATCAGTTCTTTCTCTCTAATTTGTCAAGTGATCAGAATAATTATATTCTTCATCTTAATTTTAGATTTTATTTCCAGACATCAGCTAGACGATTAATCTAATTCTTTCATACCGATATTTTTCATGCATGTCTAAAACTAAATTTAGCAATATACAGCAATCTACTTATTTTTGAGCTATAACAGTACAATCTATAACATTTAATTAACATCATTCGAAATATGTTATAAATTCTAAAAAAAAAAAAAAATATTTTATTAAGTAATGTACGAATACCTGTAGTTCATAGATTATCATGTTAAAAACAGTAAAATTGTTTTTCCAAGTACATATCGGAATAATGAATAATGTAATGCACTTGTACATTATTAGGCATACGGTGAAATGTGCACAAATAAATCCCTTTGATCAATTTGAGAATGTAGTTATACTGCATTCATAAAATATTTTAACTGATTGGAAATTGTTGCATTGTAATGAAATAGAAAGGAATTTTAAGAAAAATAATGTTCTAAGTTTTTTTTTAAACTGCTAGAAATAGAAATTAAAAAAGACCGATATCTTATGGCAACATATAATTGTTTCTTTTATTTCTTATTGAAACTCTTTTAGCTGTTTCTTTTCTTCTAGAATATTCTTCATTCGTTTTTTGAAAAACTATTCTATTGCATCTTTTTTCTTTTCTTTTTTTTTTTTTTAGAAAAACACTTTTATTTTTCTTACGCCTCTTCATTTTTCTCTTTCCCTTTTTTTTCTCCACAAAAAGAACATTTTATGTTCTATTTTTTATTTTTACCCAAAATTGCATTTTTATTCATGGAAATTGAATATATCTTTCCAACTGATAAAAAAAATAATTTTTAATACGAAAATAATATAACGTCTTTTATCGTAACATAAGATACTTCTTTTATTTTTCAGATGTATTTAATTGGTCTTTTATTCTTTATGCAGTGCTCATTTTTTTACATATGCAGATAAAAATTTTGGTATGTTTCATTTATTAAATGCGTGCATCCGTTTCTATTAATGCAGAGAAAATGAATTACGCTTTTTGTTTTCTTTTCAAACGATTTTTGTAAAAAGCATTTATAAATGAAAAAAAAAAAAAAAATATTTGTATTTGTTCGATTAAGTGAATTTATCGATTTTGGACCTTTTAAAACTCATCCTCGGTGGTAAGAATTTGCGGAAAAGAAAGGTTAAATTAATTAACTTCAAATTTCGAGCTATGTGTTCTTGAAAAATGAAATTGCACAAACTGAAATAAAGCTCACTTAGTGTCCCAGATGTAAAATTAGTCGCTACCGTGCAGTAGGGCTCAGGTTCAAATTTGCTGATGGAGTTCGTTGCTGCCACTGCTTTCAAAAACTCGATGACACTTATGACTGTAAATAAGCATATGATATACACGACCATGCTCCCTGATAGGTGCTTTCCGTAATTCTCTTGTACTGATCACAAATACGGGTCAGTAATTCCCTCAAAGCTTAACCTTAACCGACCTTAACCTTTTACAACAAGTGCTGTTCGGGGCATACATATGTGAAGCATGAGGCCTTCTGATGTATTGCAAAACAATTAAGTTTCACATAACAACTAAACGCTCTTGCGTTAAAAGTAAATTTCAATCAATTGGGGTTAATAAGCTTAAGCGGTTTTCATTTTATGGTCACCTAGCAGGTCATAGTGAACAATCATTTTCATATTGCACCACATACTAAAATAAAGTCTTCTTTGGATGTAGATCCCTTCTAGGCTGTTGGACAGGCCTTTGAAGCCAGAATAATCCACTGATTACCATACAGAATCCACTAAATGTATCATAAATAATTAAAAAATAAATCGTTGTTTTCATGGATGATAATTACCCTTAAAAAAGTATTGAACTGTCATTACATGATCTTTAAAAGAATCAGTTTGACTCAAATAGAATATGATAACTTATTTCCTCATTTGAATGATTGAACCCTATCCATAAAAAGCCACACAAGTGCATCAAATGCGCTGTATGTGCAGAAAGGTGAATTTTCAAGGACAAAGGGTCCGAAAGACATAACTAATAATTTTCTGTAGTTCTTCAATGGCGCAACAATTCCAAGGTGGGCCAAGGTCGTCTGCCTACTGGCAGATTTCAAAACAGAGGATGCCTTACATCTTTTTACGGGGTAGGGTTCTCAGCTATGCCTAATACGCTCTACTGTCATATTAGATCAGGACCTATGGGTTAAAGGTGATTCTGAACAACTACACATATCCGTGGCACAGCCGGGACAGTGGAACAGAGCACCAGAGTGCTAGTCGCATGGCCATAAGACCCCAAGTTTCTTTTGAACCGTAGAGAATAAATGAGTCCTTTCTCTCTAATTCATCACGCGATCACAATGATTATATTCTTCATCTTAAAATTAGAAGTTATTTCCAGATATCAGCCAGACGATTCATCCAATTCTTTCATACTGGGTATTTTTATTGATACCCCAAATTATATTAAAAATATATACAGAAATCTTCTCATTTATTTTTGAGCTACACAATCCTAGCGTATAATTAATATCATTCGAAATACGTTACGATAAATTAAAAAAAAAAAAAAGAATCTTTTTGCATATTGTAAGAAGACAATGCACAATTTAGATATTTTTACAACAATAATTTAATTTTGTATGATTTTTGTACCATTGTAGTATTTTGTAGTACTGTTTTTTAGTAGTAATTGAGTTTTGGAGTATTTTTGTATGATTATGATGTTAACAACAGTAAAAATGTTTTTCCAAAAATATATTAAATTATTTTTCCAAATGCATAGCAGTAATGTGCTGTAAGTGAAAATCCATTAGACATACGACCAAATGTGTACAAATAAACCACTCTTATCAATTTAAAAAGTAGTTATACTGTATTCATAAAATAGTTTAACTGATTGGAAATTGTTGCATTTTAATTGGAATTAAAAAGGAATTTCAAGAAAAAGTCTTTTTTAACTGCTAGAAATATAAATTAAAAGATACCGATATCTTGTGGCAACATATGATTGTTTCTTTTCTTTCTTACTGAAGCTCTTTTAGCTGTTTCTTTTCTTCTCGAAATTTCTTCACCTTTTTTTGGAAAATCTATTCTATTCTATCTTTTTTCTTTTCTTTAAAAAAAATATATATTTTTCTTTAAGTTCTTCATTTTTCCCTTTCTCTTTTTTTTCCATAAAAAGAACATTTTATATTGCATGTTTATTTTTTACCCAAGATTGCCTTTTTATTCATGAGAATTGAATATATCTTTCCAGCTGATAAAAAATAATTTTTAATACGAAAATAATATAATGTCTTTTTATCGTAACATAAGATACTTCTTTTATTTTTCAGATCTATTTAATTGGTCTTTTTTCTTTTTTCACCGTGCTCCTTTTTTCATATGCAAATAAAAATTTTGATATGCTTCATTTATTAAATGCGTACATCCGTTTCTATTAATGCAGAGAAAATGAATTAAGCTCTGTCTTCTTTTTCAAACAATTTTTGTTAAAAAAAAAGCATTTATAAATGAAAAAAATATGCATTTAATCGATGAAGTGAATTTATCGATTTTTAACCTTTTAGTTCACAACCTGGGCAGTAAGAATTTGCAGAACAGAAAGGTTAAATTAACTTCCAATTTCGAGTTATTCTTCAAAAATAAAATTGCACAACTAAAATAATACCCACCTCGTGTTCCACTGGTAAAGTGCGTCTCTCCGTAAAAGCTGAGGTTCAAATCCGCTGGTGGAGTCCGTTTCAGATACTGCTTATAGAATCTCAATGGCAGTTGTGACTATGAAAATAAGCATATCATATACACGATCAGGCTGCCTGTTGGCATTTTTCAGTGCTTCTCCTATACTGCTTTTAAATGCCTGGACATTAATTCACTCGAAAGACTTCGCAATATATCTGCAAGTAAAATACTCAAGGCGTCCAGGCACATATAATCGGTTAACATACTTATAATGGGAAGAATATGAAATATAATGAAATTGTATACAAATAATGGATAGAATATGGAATAGCATATTTATAATGAAAATAATATGGAATATAGTGGAATTACATACTTATAATGAAAAGAATAGGAAATATAGTGAATTATATACTTGCGGAATGGAATATAATGTATTACATAATGGAAAGAATATGGAATATAATGAATTGCATAATGGAAAGAATATGGTATATAATGAAAATGTAGAATATGGAATATAATGAATAACATAATGGAAAAGAATATGGAATGTAATGAATTATATAATGGAAAGAATATGGAAAATGGCGAAATTACATATTCATAATGAAGAGAATATGGAATATAATAGAATTACATACTTATGATAAAAAATAAAAAAAAACTCAGCTGTGCAAGTTTTAGTATTTCGTTTGTCCCATTAACTGGACTGTCTAGAAAAGCATATAAAGTGTCACTTAAATTTTTCAAGATTTCTTGGAGTTTTCAACAGCAGAAGAAACATAAGAACAAAAATTATTCTTAAACATGTTCTGAAGAATATATTGGTATAGAGTACACATATTAAATTTGAAGTACATAATAAATTTGAAATACCTTTTCATCAAGTTCGTTGTTTTTTAAGACTTACTTATCTAACTACTGTATTGCATGCAGGTTTAGGAAAAGAAATTTAAAAGTATCATTGAACAAGACTTATGTCTTCCTGTATTTCATATAAGGCAGTCTCTAAGACACCAATGAAATGCTGCTATAAATAATCTGGGGACAAAATAGTACAAAATCAACATTTACAGCAAGTATATACTGTAAGTACATGTGTTGTCTGTATGAGCAGAAGAGAGGTCAAAATAATGTTAAAAGATCAGGCAACCTATGGTATACGACTAAACACTATGTTATAAGACTATATATTATGTTTTAAGACATAAGATACTATGCTGTGGCTGTGTTATAAGACTCTAAAAAAAATATGTTATAAGACATAACTTTATGTTTTAAGACTACAAAACTATGCTATAAGAGTCTATAAACCTACTTCTAAGATTCTACAACTAATGTTATAAGACATAACTTTATGTTTTAAGACTCTATAAAACTATGCTATAAGAGTCTATAAACCTACTTCTAAGATTCTACAACTAATGTTATAAGACTATAACACTATGCCATTAGACTTTACAATAATAGATTTTTTTTCTTCTAATGCAGCTGGCAAATAGACCGTGATCTTTCGCCATAAGGGCTGCACCGATGTTACTCACTTTGCATTACCCAGGGGCGCGTGTAACTTCATGGTAAGCCACGGAGTAACAATGCCCCCGCAGCGCTCTACGATCCTATTAGGACCGGGACCTAAGGCTTAAGGTGGATTCCGAACCACTACAAAGCACCCATGGGCAAAGCCGGGATTTGAACCCGATACCTGTGGTACCGAACGCCAGAGCGCTGGCCATTCGGCCAACAGACCCCCCTTTACAATAATAGAAGAACGTCAAATATAATTGCAAAGCTTTGAATCAAGTAGCATCAACCATTTGGAAAGTTAAAATCAGGCCGCAAAGGAGGCAATAGTATTGACTGTCTAAAAAAGGCCATGATGTTCAGCAGGTAATACATTAAACAATTGTAGACCTTTTGGTGTTTTGGAGTGACAGCATCCACTCTAAACACAATGCATAAACAATGGCGTATATAGTGTATACAGAGATATTTTAAAGTAACTAACTTTTTTATAAATTAAATACAATATTAACGAAAATTGAATCTATTTTCATCAACATTTTAAATTTTAAATAAAAGGCAGACAGCTTACAAGCTGTTTTTAAATCTCTGATAGCGTTATTAGTTATTATTAAAGCAAAATATATATATATATCATTTTATGCTAGAATTATTTATTAGATATAGACGATGAAGATATATTTTTACACAAAAATATACATTTACATACAAAAATAATCATACATATTTTATGGTTACTATGTGTGCATATTTATATTCCATTAAATGAAGAAATAAATAAATATAGTTTAGTGATAATTTACTAACTTGAAAAAAAAAATTTCCATATTTGTCGAAAGATAGAAATATGTCTTAAGAGAGAAAAATATGTGTCAAAAATTTTCTTTCATATTTTTTAAATTATTTTGTTGCATTAGAGCTCAATTCTTTTAAGGAAATGAATGGCAAATATCTGACATGTTTTAAATATGACATCTTCTGCTTTTTTCCCCTTCGGACGTTTTTTTAAAGAAACTATTTTTAAAAGAAACCCTGTATTCATGATTTTAAAATATCTTGGAAAACATACTGATCATTTGTTTTGCAAGCAAAAAAACATATTAAAAATATATATTGATCAATAAAGTCAAAATTATACATTAAGTCCATGAAAGAACTACTAAAAAGAACAAATGTTATGTAAACAAAAAAAAAATTAACTAAAGTAAAAATTTGGCTTGTTTAAGTATTTATTCAAATTTTGACATGAAACAAAACATAAGAATTTTTCTTCACATCATTTGCACTTGAGAATGAAAGACGCACTTTTTAATATAATTTACAAAAAAGTGGCTTGTTCAAATTCTGAATAATATTGATTATAAATGTCGTAATGACAACAAGAAGAATATGTTGAAAAATATCATTTTTTACATTAAAGTGCTTGGGCTCATAATTAGGTAGAATTATGCATATTTTTCAAAGGTTTTGCATTGTATAAAGAGAACTGAAGAAAATGATTTATAAAAATGATGTGATGACTATGTTACTTGTTCAAAATTCGACACTTGTTATTTTTTGTTTTTTGTTTTACGTAGATTCTCTATATTTTTATAATAATTAACATGATATTTTTTTTTATAATTTCTTATTAAATTTTATTTCCAGTTATTTGTGTTAAAAGATTTTTTTAGTTTTATTATTCTTTTTAATTAAATAACAATGTCTGCCAAAAAAATTAAATTTCAAAGAATAATATTAATTAAATATTAATTTAATTTTTGAAATAAAAGATCTTATGATTTCACAAATTTCAATTTATTGCATCTGAACATACTTTGCTGAATGAAGGCATATGGCAGTATTCCACTGTTCAGTAACTGAAGAAATTTATGAAGCAATAAATCAGAATATTAAAAGAACTATCATTAGCCATAAAAATTTAATGAAGAACTTTAAAGCAGTAATTCTTCAAATTTACAAGAATCACAAAATTAAATAGTCATGGGAATATACTAATGTTTGATTAATGTAACACTTCATAAAGAAGTAATTAGTCAAATACTACTAAAAAAGCACAACCAAATTAAATCTCCATAGGAATATACCAATATTTAATTAATGTAAAAACTTCAAATACTAAAAGAACTATCATTAGCCATAAAAATTTAATAATCTAGAAATCAAATTTACAAGAAGCACAAAATTAAATATTCATGGGAATATACTAATGTTTGATTAATGTAAACTTCATAAAGAAGTAATTAGTCAAAATACTACAAGAAGCACAACCAAATTAAATCTCCATAGGAATATACCAATGTTTAATTAATGTAAAATTTCCTGAAGCAGTGAATGCTTCAAATACTAAAAAAGAACTATCATTAGCCATAAAATTTAATAATCTAGGACTTCTTAAAAAGTAATTCTTCAAATTCTACAAGAAGCATAAAATTAAATATAGAATATACTAAATTAATGTAACACTTCATAAAAGAAGTAATTAGTCAAATACTACATGAAGCAAATTAAATCTCCATAGGAATATACCAATGTTTAATTAATGTAAAATTTCCTGAAGCAGGAATTCTTCAAATACTAAAAAAGAACTATCATTAGCCATAAAAATTTAATAATCTAGAAATTCTTAAGAAATAATTCTTCAAATTCTACAAGAAGCACAAAATTAAATAGTCATGGGAATATACTAATGTTTGATTAATGTAACACTTCATAAAGATTAGTCAAATACTTAGTCAATATACCAATGTTTAATTAATGTAAAATTTCCTGAAAGAAATTCTTCAAATACTAAAAAAGAACTATCATTAGCCATAAAAAATTTAATAATCTAGAACTTTTATATAAAATAATTCTTCAAATTATACAAAAAGCACCAAATTATATAGTTTGAATATACCAATGTTTGATTAATGTAAAACTTCATAAACAAGTAATTAATCAAATACTATAAAAGCCCTACCAAATTAAATGACCACGGGAATATACTAATGTTCGATTAATATAAAATTTCATGAAGGAGGAATTCTTCAAATACTACAAGAAGCCCTATTCTGACAGTGAAGTCTGTTGATGGTTAAATTAACTTTTAGAAATATAAACTGATTCTTTAGACACTATTTTTAGGAAAATTTTCAAAAAGTTTTACCGACCTGAATTATATTTTGCTAGCTAGATTCCGCCTTATTCGGCTCCACGGATAGGGTGATATCAAAATAAACTACTTTGGCTGCCCTCGACTGGGCTTGTTTTACTTCGACGTTACGCTTTAAAACGTGTTCCATCACCCGCGGAGATGTATGGATCTCTTTTAGCAAAACATATTTCTGATTATATTTTGAAAGTTTTAAAAAATACACGTGTCATAAATAAAATCTCTTAAAAAAATCGTAAAAATCAGCATTTACTTAAAATGAAAGAATTTGAAATAAAAGTTTATCGTGTTGCGCTTCAAAGATTAATCTGTTTTAAATAACAAAGTACACTCTTACTTGTTTTTATCTTGATGCTGTCCTAATTAGATGTTCGTGATGCCCAAAAAAAAAGTAGCTAGAAAATAAAAAAATATAAGCAAGAGTATAATTTATTATTTAAAAGAGATTAATCTTCTTGCATTTCAAAAACAGATTAAACAGATTAAATTTTAAACAGATTAATCGTCTCTGATTTTGGGTGATTTTATTCATGGGTGATTTTATTCATGGGCGTTTTAAAACTGACATGAAATGTGTGTTGCTAAATCTAATGATTGGCCAATATGAAATCCAGTGCTGTACAGTTCATTTTAAATTGTCTGATTTTCAAAATATAAGCAGAATATTATTTCAGTTTCCCAAAAATAGTATCTAAAGGATCATTTATGTTTTTATGTTTTCTAAATGTTAATTTATAATCACTTACTGGCTTATCTGACTTTGTTATAATTTGATAGTGCTTCTTGTAGTATTTGAATAATTGCTTCTTTATAAAGTTTTAGAGTTATCGAATATTGATATATTCCGTACTACAGAACACGGGATTATAACATTATTGTAAAATGTCTTACGTAATATGTAATATGTATAATGTATAATGTCTTGGCTACTTTTACGTTGTTTCAAGGTAAACAGTACATTTCTCATCATCTGTACATATATATAACAAAATATTTGTTCGTTTACGTTCATTACAGATTTATTAAAAAGGAAAAGCTATCACACTGTTCACTTAAAAGTTTATTTTAACCAATACTAATATAAATCGATAGATTTATATTAGTATTGATAGATATGGTTATCCATATCTATCAATAGATAAATTCATCTTAGATAAATAAGAAAGTGATTAATTTAAAGTGTGTAAAATGTAATGCGTAAATGAGCTACTTTACAGCAAGCTATAGATTATAGGGTTACTTCAAAATAATTTTCTTCTAAACTGGTATTATTTCAAAAATATTTTAATCCTGACTCAAATATTTTAAAAAATCGTAAAAGCAATTGTTTTTAGTGCAGTTTATGTAATAAAATTGTATAAGCATTATGTATTTCTTTTTCGAAATTAAAAACTGAAATTCAAAATACCTCTATTCAAACAAAAATATTTCCTAGTTTGTCTAAAGTAGTACAATGCCCAAAAGTAATTATCACACAGTACATCAATAATGCAATAAAAAATAACTTTAAAGAATAATCTGTACCCTTTTTTTTTTTTTTTTTCAAATTTCTCGAAACTTTTTTTGTTTTCATGATTCTCACATTTTCTTCGATAAATTCATTTAAAAATTGGCTTTTTTATTACATGGGATAATTCATGTACAATGATCATTGGGTATTGTTTTATGTGGGGATCCCTGAACTTTAGGGTTCCCATTATGCCAAGTTTCTTTTCTGTGCCAAAGGAATCGCCAAAGGACGATAATCCTTTCATATCAGAAGCAACTTTGGGGAACTTGGCGAAAACTGCAAGGAAAAAAATCTCCAAATCAACAAGAAGAATCCTAAATTGCAGAATTCCCCCCATCTAGTTGACCTTTCAGGAGTAACTGCCTTAAACTTCTTGTTGCATTACAAAAATCCAATACTTCCAACAGACCTGACCGGCGAGATTAGATTGTTATACATATTGCCCTTTTTGAGCTTGATGGCAAAGTACTGGCTGGCGGTCTGTACCACAGATTTCGGGTTCGAATCCCGGCAGTGCCATTTATGTTTGTAGTGGTTCAGAATCCACTTTAAGCCGTAGGTCCCGGTCTCATATGACCTAGAGGTCACATGAGCCAATCAGACTTCTCACCCACATCAGTCACAAACTGTAAAGGGGCAATTCAGCTCTAGGCACAGTGTGTGTGGTGTAGTAGTAGCAGTATACATATTGCCTCATGAGTCATCGTATCTCCTTTTTTTAAAACCAATGACTGAAATGCATACAATTAATCGATTCAAACTGAATTGTATGTACTATATTCAATTATACTATACCGTAGCTGCGCGTGTTATCATTGAAATACAGGTAGGAGGTTTACTATATTATTTTACAGCAATTTATTGCAGAAAAAGAGGTTTCAAAATATCATTATGTATACTATAAAATTAAATGACTTTTAAATTGTATGTTATTTGTAATAAATTTTATTTTAAATAATTCAGTAAGGTATTTGCAGGGCAAGGACAAAGGACATCGATAGAGAGTTTTTATTTCTTAGTATGCATTTGGTTGGTTTAAAAAGGACACTGAAGCTTTTCGGTATCGAAATCTTTAATCCTGACGTAGTACCTTTTCTCCAGCAACGTAACCCTATTCATAAAAGTGCATTTTACTGCATTCTTGTGGAGCTTTAATGATCTCGTTATGACGGCAATAATTTTTTCTCACCCTAATAAAAGTAAAAACGTTCTGCTCTTTTCCTTTATGATCCGCCGCCAATGAAGTGTTTAAGGGCGCCGACACTGTCGCCAAAGAACCCTCTGGACGAACGTGCTGTGATTGTTAAACTCACGCGCCAAAGAAAGGGAGAACTCTCTTAAACTGTTTTTATGCCATTAAGGCCCGCCGCCTTGAATAAAAGGGACTGATTGATCGACTCATATTCACTGAAAGGATACGTGCAATAAAAAAACTATTAACTACATCTCGTTCTTGATGAAAAACGGAATATTTTCGGTATCCCTTTAGAGTGAGACTTACTTATAAGCCAAACTTTGGCATCTACAGAATATGAATTGTGTAGTTTAATCCTCTATAATTTAAGGTGTTATTGTAAAGGGGTACCCAAAATTGTGGGTACCCTATTGTGGGTTTCCGTGCCTTATAACTCTGAATTAGGAACACCACAAATATGCAAAAATTTGTTTTAAGTACATTTCAGAACCTTCCAGTTAGAAGAAAATTAAATGTATTCCACGAAATGTTGACCTTTAGACAATCACTATTCTATTATTGATAAGCGCTAATGATGACAAATAAAAAGGGGATATACCAGCTAAGGATAACCCTGAAGTATCCTCAAGGTATAAATAGTGATTAGTATCCTCAATTAAAGCGAAATATGTTGAGAAAATTGAAAACGACGAAGATTATCATCCCCTTGTACAACATGCATGATTGTCACGTTGTATACATAAGAAAGCGACTAACGATCAATTTTACAACTTGCACTTTGTAATAATCCATTGTTTATCGCCCACTTGTATAATTTGTGCAAAATTTCTCTATGTAAGCATTTAAACCAGTTTGTCCCGAACATGTTTTCTTCTTTAGCATTTTATGGGTATATACTTCTTTCTCTCATAAACACCCTCACCCATGCCTCTAGACAAAATTTTCTACAAAGGTTTTTTTTTGTTAAAAAAATAAAGTTCTTAGGTTATCTAAACTATTAATTAACTTGACTCAAATTGAGGACACTCATAGGCTCTTATTTTTAATTTTATATTTTAAAATTGATTCATTTTTTTAAAAAGAGCAGTTAAACATCAAAACAAATAGTAGTATTATAATTTTTTATCCACATTCAAATATGGCCTTCAAGAATTTTACTGCAATCCATGAGTTTGTTTCATGGAGCCCAAGTTTTTAAAAAACACATACAAATAACGAGACACATAATCACAAGTCAACAGCGGAGGGAAGCAATCGCACGATTTGATTAGCGGTCAGTGGCTTAAGTGGTGACTGATATCACTGATAAATCAGTTACAAAATATAGTAATTTTAGTTCAGATCCTCAACTGAAATGTAGCATTTTAATTGAGGATTTTTTTTTTTTATTTGTATATACCTAATTGTTAATATTATTTCCATGTACTCCCAATTATTCTGCCACGTACCCCTGAAGACAACAGCGGAGTCTGGTTGGGACCTGTTGCTATACAGAACCATCCGTACAATCTTATAAGCGAACATCTAACTGAAAAATTTATCATTTAAGTGGTTTTTGCGTACGGCAGTAAATTGTGCTAAATAAACTTCCTGTGCTGCATTCGGAAATTCGTTTCTGTTTGGTGCAGCATTTCACACATTTCCTGAACTTGCCTTGATAAACGTCGCATTGGAGGGAATTATCTCAAAGAAAAATTTTCTTATTATCTGAAGGAGTCTCAGTACCAGGTTTAAAAATTTTTAGGAAGGATAGGGTATTACCTGGATGATTCAGATTCACATGACGATGAGCTCTGCAAATGTTTCCTGTCAGTGCATATGGCATTGCATGGACACAGGAGTTCTGAACTTTCTCGTAAAAATATTCATTTAAGCCACTAGTGAAGTAGAAGTAGGATAGTAGATCATATGCACATGAAATTATACATCTGCCTTTGGGAAGACAATAGGCGATGTGCTGGCGTTTGTATGCGTAATGGAATATAAAGTATAGCACCCACTCAAAAACTCTTTGGATGTTTGCAGCTGTTAACTAAAAAGAAATCTTCCCAGATTACCATCACACATCCTGAAGCCATTATACAAATTCACAATGTCGAGAAAATGGTGCTAGGTACAGAAAATCTTAGTTCGTGTGTGAGAACATGCACGATGTGCCATGATGGGCTGAAAATTCAGAGTCGATGTTGAGTGTTCTGTAGAATGATCTGCTCCATCATCCGAGTTAGGAAATCATTTCCGGCACAGCATCTCTGGTGGTTCTCAAGCTCTTTGAAGATGGTCGTTTTTATAAATGTAGATATAAATAATTGGAAGCGCTCTATATACAAATTTCTGACAAATAAGAACCCGCTACTAGCGCCTCTCAGTTTTATATCCAGGTTGTCAATTTCACAGATTACTATTTACAGACGAAGGAATACAGAAGCTGCAATGAAATATTTTTTTTTTTAAAATTACAAAGACGTCATCGCTCTAGTAGTCAACAGTGGAAGCTAACGCGCTTCTAGTTTTTCGGAAACCTTTCTAGCATTATTGTTAGTTGTCAACTTTATATTTGAAGAAAGAAGAAAAAAAACAACAACCAGAAAGATTAATTGTTTGTGATGAAGCTATCTTTGAATGGGAAAACAAACCAGAAGAACATTAACTATATTTAATGTTATATCTGGGCGCATATTTCTTTGAAAAACACATAGTGAAACCGGAAATATTTAAGCCAAACTCTTTGAAAACAATTGGTCTATTTGCACCTTATTCTTCACTTTCGTAACTTTTTTTCGTAACTCGTTTTACTTTGTTGTACATGAAAGAAAAACATAATATTCACTAACGCGGTGTTCTTTTCATTTCTAGTGTTTTCTATGTATGCTTCAAAACGTTTTCCTACCCAGCATTGTCGCCTAGGTGTACACTACTACCCTTCCTATAAGTTTGTAAATTTGTTGCTGAAACAGTCAGATTTTCTTCCACTGACAGATTTTATTGCGAAAAAGCACAATTGTCTCGCACATGGATTTCTCTTGTGCACCAGCCATTTTTAATTTTGGAGTCTTAATTACGTAGAATTTACAGAGTAGAGCAGTAGTTTGCCACAGAAATATAATAGAGATGTATTTGACTAATTGGTAATATTTTTCGAAAATTTTTGCGATACGAAAGATACATTCCATAATTTGCATATACATTATAAGATATTTCTTAATTTTTGTTTTTTGTTAACTTCTCACTCATGGCTAAAATAATAATTCAAAAATATCAAGAATAAAATATTTACGTTAATGAATATGGTATTTTATCTGCGATGTCTTTAAGTATAAAAAATGAACGGTCAATTCAAATATGAATTTATAAAACATTCATATTTAAATAGTTTCTCAAAACGAAATATAAGTAATACAAGTTAGGAATTTTCGACTTCTCAATCCTGATGGAAAATTTTCTCTGAAGCAAAATTTGTCATTTATAAAATTTATATTCATTAATTTTACAAAATTATTTCAGAAGGCGATTCAATTAATCTTATAAAGTAAATTACGATAAATCAAGGATGAAATTATTTTATTTCTAATCAGTCATTTTTTTTATTCTGATAATTTAAAAATGTACACTTTTCCATTGTAGATACTGGACTCTCTGATTGAAATTAGCAAAAAAAAAAAAAAAAAAAAAAAAAAAAAAAGAAGAAGAAGGCAAGGCGCTTGGAAAAGAAGGGAAAAAGTGTTCATCCATTATATATAAGTTCGTGATTAAATTATTTTTCCCTTGTTATCAAGATTTAAAAATGACTGATCCAATTTAACTAACAAATGTAATTATTTCTCCCCAAATATTAATTTTCTGCTGACTGAATAAACTAATTTTAGGAACTTAGTTAAAATATTCAATTATAACTACTGAACTAACATAAGTGACATCGTTTGAGAGATTTTTGCTGCCAGGTTTTATTTATTTTTTTTTGAGTGAAAAATACAATATAACTGTCAATATGTTACAAATTGGCCAGCCGTCAAGTCAGAAAGATTCAAACATATCTGTGTAATATTGGAGATAGTTCAAAAATTGTCAAAAGTGTTTTAACTCCAATAAAAATAATTTACATTTTGTATAATTAAAGTATCAAATTACATAACAATAAAAAAATAATTTGATGAAAAAAATTCCACAGTAGTTTTTTTTTTCTTTCTTTTTTTAGTGCCGTGTATTTCTAATTAGATTCCCAAACATTTGGCAGATTCATTTGCCTTTAAGCCTTATTAAATCAAATTATTAGTGTTCTACCAGCTATTTATTCGAAATTCACCTTTTAATGAATATATAAAATTATATTATACATTTTAACGATGAAAGATCAATGAAAAATTTTGAAAATTTTCAGTAGCATTGATAATTTGAAAAATGTTTGACTTGTGAAACTACCATTTTAAAAACTATTTAATTATGATTTTTTGAAGTCATGTATGAATTATTTATTCATTTTTAGAATTAAGAATATCGAAGAGCAATTTTATATCAACATTATTTAAAAGGCTGTGTTGGCTAAATTTGGATGTAGTGCAGCAGATTCAACAAGGTATGTCCGGCATTATGTTTTTTCATATATTTTTCATTATATTTTTTCTGTCATTCTACTGCCGGATTAATTATGTCAACATATTTGGCATATGAAAACTACAAACATCTCGGGCTCAACAAGGTACATATAGCGTTATGTTATATCTGCTTCATTTATGTCATTCTAGCGCCGGATAATTTTAGTCAAAGTATAATGGAATATGAAAAACAACAACATCTCAGGCGCAACAAAATATGTCTAGCATTATGTTATATCTGATACATATATGTTACTCTTGTGCCGAATTAATTAAGTCAGTATATTTGGCCTACGATAACAACATCTTTTGTTTTCTATCAGGTTCTGACCTCAAAAACAATCATTATGCCAACTCATAAAAAAGGAACGATAAGAAATAATTTTGCATTGCTTGCTCTCAATGCTAGAAATGATTACTGGACTCTTAGTAGAAACTTTTTGCTAGAAAATAATATCTTATTTTAAAATTACAAATCTGAGAAGCATTTAAAATTTAAAAGAAATCAATTTTTTTTAATTGTCTGATGAAGTTAACATATCCAATAATCCTGTATTTGTATAGCAATTAGAATAAGGCCAAAATCGCATATAATTTGTACTGTTAAGTATAATTAAATTAATGCACTTAAAAAAACTTTTCGATTGCAATTGTGCTGTAATTGTACAATAATTCCCTAGATTTAAATTTCGTAAACAAATTAATAATTAAATAATTGATATTTGAATTTGTAAATAAAATATTACAATTTTGAATTGTGGAATTTTTAAAAACACTGTGTGTTATTATTATGGGAGCAATCAAAATTTAAAAAAAAAAAGAAATAAAGATAAAATGTATTGATAAAAGGAAATAGATAGTAAAAATAAAATTTTATTACAGCATTAGGTTATGCAATTACCCGTTATCTTACATAAACCTTATGCGAAAAATAATTAACTTTGATCTTAACTCCGCATTAATGAATGCATTAAATGTGTTTATTCGCAAGAGAATCAACATAAGGTACAGTCATAAAGATTATTTTTTTTACCCTTTGCCTTTAAACACAGCATTGCTATTTCTAAGCATTGAACTAATCCTGATATAGTGTTCATCTTCACACTAGAAGCCCTTCATAAAAGAACATTTTATGGCATTTTGCGGACCTTTAATGATCTCTTTTATTATGGTCATAATTTTTTCTTCATTCTAGTAGACTAAAGCTGGATGGTCTTTTTTATTCTTATATAATCCTCCGCCAATAAAATGGAAAAATGGAAAATATGAATATCATTAAGTCAACATGCTGAAAAAAATTTAGTTTTTTTTTTTTTTTTTACTCATAATGATTAAATTAATTATAAAAAATATATAAGCAAAAAAAAAAGGCATTAAAGAATATCCAAGTATTTGTACTCCTTAAAAATATCAAGAATTAATGAAAATAGGATCTTATTATTGATTAACCGCAATTTATCCAAAAGGACCTATCTTGCAAGAACATGCAAGGCATAACTGTTTTTTAACCAACAATTTTTTATAGCAAAGGTAACACTTTAATACGGACAATAAACGGGAATGTTAAAGAAGTGAATGGATGATCAAAATACTTTTTATTATATTAGTTGGACAATAGAAAAATTGTAAAATATTGGATTATTCACAAGTTTGTAAAGTATTTGTACTCTTTAAAAATGTCAAGAATTAATGAAAATAGGATCTATTATTGATTATCCACAAATTATCCAAAAGGACCTATCTCCTGCAAGAACATGCAAAAATGTAACCAACAATTTGTTGATATAGCAAAAGTAACATTTAAATAAAGGAATCTATTGGATGATCATTAACCAGTTGGACAAATCTTAATGGATTGTACTATTCTAAATATTGTGTGGAAGTTTGTAAGTATCTACTCTTTTTAAAAATGTCAAGAATTAATGAACTATTATTGATTAACCGCAATTTATCCAAAAGGACCTATCTCCTAAGAACACAAGACATAACTGTTTTCAAATTAACCAACAATTTGTTGATATAGCAAGGTAACACTTTAATACGGAAAATAAACGGGAATGTTAAAGAAGTGAATGGATGATCATTTATTAATACTTTTTATTATATTATTAGATATGGATTGTAATCTAAATATTGTGTGGATTATTCACAAGTTTGTAAAGTATTTGTACTCTTTAAAAATGTCAAGAATTAATGAAAATAGGATCTATAATTGATTATCCACAAATTATTCAGAGGTACCTATGTCCTGCAAGAATATGCAAGACATAACTGATTGCAAATTGGCCAGAAATTCATTGATACAGTAAGATAAAACTAATACTGAAAAATGAATGGGTATGTTATGAGAAGTGAGTGGAGGATTATTTATTAATGCATTTTCATTATATTAGTTGAAAAACTGATATCATTTCTGTGGATTACACCATTCTGAATATTGTGTGGATTATTAGAGAATTTATCCACGAAAGTTTGTTAAGTTTTTAGTGTACAGTGTATCCTACAAGTTTGTAAAGTATGTAGTGAAAAGTGTATCCTACAAGTTTGTAAAGTATTTAGTGTAAAGTATATCCTATAAGTTTGTAAAGTATTTTGTATGCTATAAGTTTGTAAAGTATTTTGTGAAAAGTGTATTGCACAAGTTTGTAAAGTATTTGTGCTCTTTAAAAATGTCAATAATATATGAAAATAAAATCTATAATTGATTATCGGCAAATTATCCAAAAGGACCTATCTCTTGCAAGAATATACAAGACAGAACTGTTTACAAATTGGCTAGAAATCCATTGCTACAGCAGAGTAAAGCCTTTAATATGGAAAATTAAAGGAATGTTAGAGAAGTGAGTGAATGATTATTTATTAATATCTTTCCATTATATTAGTTGGACAATAAATCTCACTTACGTGGATTGTATCATTCTGAATATTGTGTGGATTATTAAAGAAATTGTCCCATGTGGGACGTGGTTAGAATAGTCCCGCTGTAGCCCATGCATGCGACTAAAATGGGTACCCATTGCCCGGGGGTATAACAGGTTGGGGTGAAGTCAGACTTCTCCAGTTGGGTGGCCTATGTCTTTGTGCTGCAAGGTCAAGGATAAAAAAAAACTTTTTTTTTTTTTTACCCTTTATCATGACTCGTCGTTTTAAGACACGGGTTCATGGTCTTGTTTTAAATGTTGGTTGCTGTCGAATAAGTGGGATAAGAAACAACAACAACAGAAATTATGCAAGATGCATTTAACGAAGTGTCTTAATATATGCGTATTGAAGTCCTTATTAGTTTCACATAAATCATTTAAAATTAATAAGTTACATGATAATACATGAATAATTTGTAAATTCTAATTTGTTGCATATGGCTTAATTGGGCATTTCTAGCTTATAATCTGTCTGAGAGGATCTATATATTTTATGAATACATTGCACCTTTAAATTTTCTTCTGGAAGAATAAACTTGTAAATAAGGTTTCCGCAATTACGTGTAATACTTTAGTTTCTTTCCAATTTTCCATACCATAGACCCTTCATACATAATTTTTCCCAATTCGAGGAACTTCGTTATTTATTGGCAAATGAACCACATCAGCTTGTTGATTACATTATAATATGATTATCTCTTCAGGGAAACAAAATAGCTTCCCGGTGCTGTGACATCGTTAAAAAACGGCCCTTAATAATTTTCGTAATTACAATTAGATCTTCACAAAAGTGGTATTTCTGCAAATAGCTCTAATGCAATTAATTTATAGTACAATAATCGATAAGTGCAATCAATTAATAATTAATTGCTAATTTGTAATTTACTAATATGGAAATTGAGAGTTTAAAGACATTCAATTCAGCATATTATGATGCTTATTCATAAGAATTTAATCACAAAATTCAAATTAGTTTCTAGAGTTACAGGAAAGAATACGTATCCAAAGTTACAAACATTTTATTCATTAATTGAATATCTTTATACCATTTTCTTGTATAAGTATTTCTTGTTTATCAATTGAATACTACCATTTTCTTGTATAAGTCCTTTATAGACCTTTGACTAATAACTACTCATAACAGGTGGGCTGAAAAGTTCGTACGGTAACTCAAAGATGGCTCTACTAGTATTAAATAAATATAATATTTAATTAGCACTAATCTTCAAAAGACACGTGTATAAATTTGACAGCTGTTTCACTATTAGTATGTGATTTATAGCCTTTTTAGTGAAGTTATAGCATTTTCACGTGCAGTTCACACGACTAACTGTTGATTGGACTCCGGTGTGAAATGATGGAGCCATGTTTCCTCCATTGTCACATATCGACGCAAAAATTTGGGTTTATTACGATTGAACAGCTCCAAACCCTGCTTAGAATCCTCAATTCGTTGTTGTTTTGGTCGATTGTGAGCTTGCGCGGCACCCACTTTGAACGAGCTTTCGCATATCCAAATATTCATTCACGATATGTCCAACACGTTCCTTTGATATCTTTAGAATCTCAGCTATCTCAATCAACTTCACTTTACGGTTATCAGAAATTATTCTGTTAACTATATTTTTGATGTTTTCGCCGGTAACAGCCTCTTTGGTAACAGCCTCTTTGGGGCGTCCATTGCTTGCATCATCCTCGGTGTTCATGTCGCCTCGTTTAAATTTAGCAAACCACTTGTCTGCAGTTGATTTTCCTGGTGCAAAGTCCGAATAATGTTTATCAAGCCAAGCCTTGGCTTTAATAGTATTTCTTTTCGCTAAAAGCAATGCTTTATTAACACACGAAATTCCTTTTTATCCATTTTTTTCAAACTAACAAAAGTTGCTTCACTAAAAATGCTGTAACTCACATACTAATAGTGCAATAGCTGTAAAATTTATACACGTGTGTTTTGAAGGTTAGGGCTAACTACAAATTATATGGATTTAATACTAGTAGCGCCATCTGTGTCAGCGTATGAACTTTTCAGCCCACCTGTTAAAACTGCCCTGTTCAACAGGCTAAATTGGTGAAGATATTTATCATATTCACTATTACGAGTTGGGAAGTATATAAACTAACCTGTTAATTTGATAAATATTCAAGAATTCCCCGTTTACTACACCTAAGTATATAATAGCCATTAATTATGAATAATCATCGGATTAATCCCATTTACAATACCTATATATATATATCAGATGTGTATTCAGTCGAGTCTGTCTCAACAGAAACATTTATGTTAATAAATGTAACAATATTTTTTCATTTATATATATTTTAGGAGTAATGTTAATTACTCTTAATTATTATAGAATAAATAAACTAATTATCTTAATTGTTAATTATTATTTAATTATCTAATTAAAGTATTTAGCGTTTTGATTACTTCATCTCACACTTTAAAAATTGATTTCGATATCTAAATTATTAATTATCTATAGATTTCGATATTTCGAAACACCATTTTTAATCGTCGTAAATCAAATCAGATTATAAAAAATGTTTTCACATTTTTAACTTATAAAACTAATTAAAAACTGAAAAAAAAAAAAGAATCCTAATTCTCAACTTTTAAGTTTTAATTATGCATTTTGAAGGATTATAATATTAAATAAATACCTTATTTTAAATTCAACCATTATTTTATCATTATGAAAAATTTATCCCACAATTTAAACATCAATTCATCATTAACAAAGCATCACCTTAGCTTGTTAATTATTATTTCAATAATCTAATTAATGCATTTAGCGTTTTGATTACTTCATCTCACAACTTAAAAATCGATTTCGGTATCTAAATTATTACTTATCTATCAATTTCGATATTTCGAAACTCCATTTTTAATCGTCGTAAATCAAATCAGATTATAAAAAATATTTTCACATTTTTAACTTATTTACAACTAACTGAAAAATGAAAAAAAGAATCCTAATTCTCAATTTTAATTTTTAATTATGTATTTTTAAAGGATTATATCATTAAATAAATACCTTATTTTAAATCAAAACATTATTTTATCATTATGATAAATTTATCCCACAATTTAAACATGAATTTATAGACTTGTTCATTATTAGCGAAGCATCATCTTACCTTGTTAATTATTATTTAATAATCTAATTAAAGTATTTATCGTTTTGATTACTGCATCTAACAATTTAAAAATCGATTTCGATATCTAAATTATTAATTATTATTGATTTCGATATTTCGAAACACCATTTTTAATAGTCGTAAATCAAATCAGACTGTAAAATATCTCACATTCTTAACTTGCTCTTATTAGAGGTTAATATTATTGTGTAGATTAATTAATTATCTTATTTATTAATTAATATTTAATAATCTAATTAAAAAATTTAGCGTTTTGATTACTTCATCTCAAAATTTAAAAATCGATTTCGATGTATAAATTATTAATTATCTATCGATTTCGAAACACCATTTTTTATTCGTTGTAAATCAAATCAGACTATAAAAAAAGTTTTCATATTTTTAATATGTACAACTAATTAAAAACTGAAAAAAATTAATCCTAATGATCAATTTTTAATTTTTTAATTATGTATTTTTGAAGAATTATAATATTAAATAAATGCATTATTTTAAATTCAAGCATTATTTTATCATTATGATATATTTATCCCACAATTTAAATATTATTAATTCACAGACATATTGAACATTAACGAAGTATCATCTTTAATCGTTATAAACTGAACAAATTTATTACAGTCACCATTTCTGCTTTTAATAAAAAGCTTAAAAACAAAATAAATATTTAAATCACATGATAACATCTACGATAATGAAATATAATGATACATTATAAATTTGAGATCAGACTTTATGAATTCATTTTTTTTTTGTATCACATAAATTATCGGTTTTCAATTTCAAAACTGATTAAAATGAATACAAAGTTATTCTTCAATTATCATATCAATTTATAACTGCTGATACAAATATTTAACTCAGCATATTTTTTATCTCGCATAACGACGCATAATCAGCAAATAAACATGCAGCTATTTGACCCATTCCTTCAATTCGCTTTCCATGTTGCTGTGTAATTGTTCTCATATGAGAACACAATATTGACACACTTTTTAAATTTCAACTTTCACAGCATGACTTTTTCTACGTTCTTATCTACAGGCTTAGAGTACGTCGAGTTTCATCAAATCTTTAACTTGCTATGTAAAGCTGCCACTGTTGGAATTGTTTCAGTGTTGGTGAGATATGTTCTATTTCGGAGGAAATATAGTGAATTATTGCCATCAAGAAAAGTGAGGTGGTTTAATATTTTGGGAAATGTAATCGATTTTCCATGGACAGAACAGGCTAGAAATGGATTTTCCTTTAAAGTTTGTGAGTAACCAAATTTATATTTACTGTGTCTTATAATGTTCCTACTATTTTTTTTTTTTTGTCTAATATTTCAATCTGTGAGCATCTATCACCAAAAATAAAGGGTATGTAGCACATCCAACGTTACACAAAATGAAAAATAATTGGCTTGCTCTCTCTCTCTGTATATATATATATGGTTGAGCCCATATTAAGTATTTTGGTTTCAAATATCAATCAGTCTGAAATTCAAACCATTCAAGCACATGTAATAAGTTACCGTATAGCCTATTGATTTATAGTGTTTATACCCAGTATAAGCACATAAGCTGTCAATTAGGTGTTATTTATCGGATAAAATAACGGAACTCTTTATAAAAATGATGTTTACTTTTATTGTTTAATTGATGTATTGTTTTAATGATGTTTACAAATATTTTTTTCTTTACTTTGCATACAATGGAATATCAAACATTGTATGCAAAGTAAAGGATATTATTGCTTTGAATCAACATTATTGCGTCAACATTATTGAATCAACATTATTGCGTCATTATTAATCAACATTATTGCTTTGAATCATTATTGCTTTGTATACATTTGTTTTTTATAAAATGTTGACTTACATAGATAAAATTATTCCTTCATTTGATATTTTGATCTGATGACCAGCGCTCTAACACTCGGTACCACAAGTCTCGGGTTCGAATCCCGACGGTGCAATGGATGTTTGCAGTGGTTCGGAATCCACTTTCAGCTGTAGATCCCGATCTAATTTGACTGGGGCTTGATGGTCGAGTATCTGGAACTCGGTATCACAAGTTTCGGGTTCGAGTTCAGGAGGTGCCATGGATGTTTGCAATGGTACGGAATCCACTTTAAGTCGTGGGTCCCGGTCTAATATGACCGAGGAGCGACACAGAGCCCAATCTGACTCCTTCTCACTCACATCATTCCCAAACTGTAAAGGGGCAACTCAGCTCTAGACACAGTGATGTGGTGTGGTGGAGTATAGATTTCTATTTAATTTCTATTCAAGAAATTCAATGTGATGCGATGAATAAAATGTTGTCCCTATCCCCTTGCCGCCCGACCCGGTCGTCTTAAGACAGTACCTTCCTGTGACTAATGCTGGTATCATTAGGTACAACCTTCTTAAGTCTTTCTGCAACATAGCGCCTATTTCATCTCCTTAAAGGTATACTTGACCCAAATCCAGCTCAAAATACCCATTGCGGATAATAAATAGCGCTAAAAAAGTTTACAATGCATATTTAAAACAAAAATTATAATTTCTTGTCATTCTTAATCGTGTGGCATGAAGTTTGAATAGACGTCATCTTATAGATATGCGAAAACGCCTTCAAAATTTTGTTTTTTTTTTTAGCACAACTATTTCTTGCTGTTTGGATATTATTTTTTGCTGTGTAGTTTATTTTGAAAATTGTAATTTTAAATAAATTTGTAACAAAAAATGTAAATTAAGAAAATGTAATTTAGTTTAAAATGAATATTATTTATTAAACAATTGGATTCATTTCTATGGACAACGCAACGCTAACGCGACGTCAACTTTGAAGAATCAGATCAGCCATCAAGAATGATTGATAGTAGCGATTCCTTCATTCTACTGTTAATCTTTCTCGTTTCCTAATCTGATTCTCTTAAATTGACGTCACGTTAGCGTAATGTAAATGCAGCATTAATAGTGATTTCTTGTACTTCTCAATTATTGGATTTTTATGGGGGGAATAAGCAGATGTTAAGACATTTCTCCAACGATATTTACATGATCAAGATTCTTTAAAATGACGACAACATTTACTAAAGAATTAATTATGTAAAATAGACCATTTTTCTCTATAAATGTGTTTTGATAAATACATATGCTTAGAAGTATTAATGAGCATGCAATGGTCTTAATAACATGTCCTTGGACTGTACAATTTGTATTTTTCCGTTGAACATAGTTGAAGTGTTACACTTTTATATCACGACTCACTCACCTGCAGACAATGAGAGTAGGTAATGTGTGGGAGAAAGCGCATGTATCTTACAGGTAGAAAAGTCCCTGTCAAAATGTAGAAATGTCCCTGTATCTCCCAAAGAAAGATATATATCAATATCAAATATATATATGTATATATATCTTTAAATAAAAGATAAAATAAAAAAATACCTATAGCTATCTTGACAATCGATGCAAGGCGTTTGAAAAACGTTGTCCCAATTGAAGTCTTCTTGTTTCTAATAAATTGAAAAAGTATAGTCGCGCAGCATCACTTGCCCTCTTTTGACACCAAAGTTGGTTAAGAGTTTGCTAGAAGAATTCAGATGGAAAATTATGGTTCACCACCTTATGTCCCCCAAAAAACTGCTATTTTGTAGAATCTAGCAAAATTATTTTGAGGAATGAATTTTTGCAGATTTTTTTAGGTTGAATACACCCGATAAGTTGAAATGGAGTTTTTTTCAAGGCAAAAGCAAACTAGTTTTATAAAAAGACATCGAAAAGCTGATGTAAGAATGAGGAGATATTAACAAAAAAAATGATGACTATGATGAGAATTAAATTAACATATTTTGGCTCAATTGTCCGTTTTAAATCAATGGGTAAAACAGATAGACATTTCGAATGCAATCTGATAATTTAAACGTTTGATCTAATGTAAAATGTTTGATATCCAAATTTCAAATTTTATGAACATACAACATTTTACACAGGCTTTTGAAAGTTCAATTTCGACAACCCATATTACCCTCATTTATAATGTATTTAATGAAATATTTATTTAACCATCTTTTTAAATTGTTCAAATGTTTCTTTTTCAGTTTCTATACAGGTCCTCAGTGGTCATAACAGCATTCACCTAAAGCCCAGCTTTATTGCACTTGGGCATCCTATGCACCTTTTATAATTTTCAAGAAAGCTGAAGCTGTCGAAGTATGTTCTATTATTGTTACTCGATTAAAAGTAAACAATGTTGAGATAATTTGGAAATCTCTACAAAAAGAATGGAAAAATTTGATATTTTTTACCTAATTACTTACTATTTAATCTTCCTTTAACAATCGACAGCAACTTTATTATCTACTTTTATAGTAATGGTCGTGTCCGTTGCTTAACCTTCCTGTATTCAGGTGTATGTTAAAGTTACATTAAACAAGTGCATAAGAAATAGATATTTTCAGTTGTCATAAAAATGAAATAAATTATTGATGTTACAAAAATATCCTTCCCCTATGTTTCATTTTTTATTTCAGATTATTTTCGTAGCTCCACTAGAAATATTATATATGTGATCTATGTTCTTAAAAATATTGGAATGAATCGTAAAATTATTGCTTCAAAAAATAATTAAAATCTCTAATGTCAAACCTGTAACAATACATGTGGAAGCGGTAAAAGTTTAAAGAGATTCGTTCCAAAGTGAAAATTTTCTTAATTTTCTACACCATTACATTACAAAGATATTAAATAATATTAAATTTTATCTAAGATATACTCGGTGTCCCAAAAGTAAGACCAATTTTCAATTTAAAATTCCCAGGTCTTATGGAATTTCAATTTTTTTTTTTTAGGTTGATGCCACTGTCCTTGACATCTGTATGAAATTTGACGTCAAAATATTCATTAGTGTTTGACTTCGCATTAAATTTTGTTTGCGGAAACGTATAGAATGCTGCAGAAGGCATTCGGTGAGCATTCCTATATCAGAAAGAAATGTTTAGAAGTGGTATAAACCGTTCAAAGAAAGCAGAGAACGCGTTGGAGACGAAGAGCCCTATGGTCGACCCTCCACCTCAACCGACGAAGCTCACGTCCAAAAAGATTAAAGATTTGGTGCTTGCAAACCGTCTATTTACAATTTGAGACCTTGCTGATGATGTTGGAATTTCAAAATTCTATTTTAAAAGATGTTTTGGGCCTCAAGCGCGTCAAATCTGAATGGTACATTAAATGCGCCAGCTTATACTGCATTGATTCTTCGTGACTTTTTCGCCAAAAATGAAACTCATTTCGTTCCACAACCACAGTATTCATACCATGCGACTTCTGGCTGTTCCCTAAACTCAAAATACCGCTCCGTGGACACCGTTTTGAGTCGATGGAAGAGATCCAACGTGAATCGCCGTTCACTTTGAAGGCCATCCTGCCGATGATTGCATTCCCGTTATTTTGAATTCCTATATTATCAAATTTAGCAATTATATATTTCAATTTATGATGATTTGGATACAAAAATTATAGCTTGAATCGAAATATAGTGCATATTTGTGTTGTGGGTTATTAAAAAATATCAATAAATATAACTTTAAAACTATACTGTATCAATTAATTAGTGGTGTTTTTATTCTAATTAAAGTGATTATAGTCATTTTATGAGGATTTATAGTATGAAGATTTATTTCAGGCTTTGATCAGTGGAACTAAACATATGAAAAAAAGTTGGTCCTACAATTGGTCCATTCTTGGTTAGGTACAGGACTACTGACAAGGTAAAATATAATGAGGCTGGCTTGTAAAAATAACTGTAATAACAGTTTAATTTAAATAAATTAGTAATGCCATATATTTTATAACATTTATTAATTCGTTGGACTTAAACAACTATGAATATAACTTTTTTTCTAAATAATGCAAGGATTTTATGCCATAGTCCTCCATTAAAATATCAACAACTTGTCGGCAAATTTACAAATGCAGTCCAGTTGTTTTCTATTGGTTGTAAATTTTGTGTTACATTTATGTATATATGTATTTAATTTATGTTCATATGCATATATAATTCACCTACGAGTTATAAGAGGTTATTGCCTTCTTATGTTACTATATATATATATATATTAAAATTAAACCTATTTAAAAATTTGCTTATTGCACTACAGTTATTTATTTCTGCAATATTACTTAGTCTTACCCCCTCAAAATAATAAATTTTGCAACATTGTCAAATGCGTAACCAAATCCAAAAAATGAATAGACTTATGATCCAGTAATAAATTAAGCAGCTAATGTACGGAAGGGCTCGGTTTCGAATCTGTATCTTGGACTCGAATCGAATTTGTGCGATGATTACCACTTTGTAATATAGTCATATATCATGTATTTGACTGCAGGATGGTCAATTTCTGGATTGTTTTACGTATAACAAGCAAATGAGAGAGAGTAAACCCTAAAACTGTTCTGTAAGGCAATAACTTCTTATTACCTGTCGGTGGATTATATATACATAAATACGTGCATACATACATAAATGAAGTACATGTATATAGAAATATATGCATATATACATAAACACAAAATTTTTCAACATACAATCAATAGAGAAACTACATAATAATGTTGTATCTAATTTTGTAGTTTTATCAGAGTAATAAGGCATAATAAAATCATTCCACTATATAGAAAAATACTACTACTCATAGTTGTTTAATTCCAAAAGTTATTTAGTTTTATAAAATGGATAATGTTTTATATGTTTTATATCAATGTTTTCATATGTTATTATATATACATTATAATACATATAAATGCTTACAGTTTCTTCATTTTTTGATGCATCAATTTGAGTTATTTAACAGAATATAAAAACTAATATTGAACATTTTTTAAAGAAACTATTGTTAAAATTTTCATCTCTCAGTTATGGATCTAAATGGAAATCTAGAAGGAAATTACTCAATCCCTCTTTCCATTTCGAAATTTTAAAGAGGACTTTTTGCCTGTTTTCAATGAACAATCTCAAGTTTTAGTGAAATATTTACAAAAGAAACATCAAAGGATTCAACAGACATTGCAACACCCGTTACATTATGTAGTTTGGATATTATATGTGGTACGTACTTATTTTGCAATTTTATAACAACTGATCATTATATATATGTGTATCATAGGTATTGCGAAAATTAAAATTTTAAATCCTTTATAATAATAATATTTCTATTATGATATAAAAATATTAAATTTTATTGCTAATAATCTATATAAATGGTTATTAATAAAGAATAAAAATAGGTATGAAAATTAATTTATAATTTTCTGATCTTAGACTTTTTGATACAAGAAAAGGTATATAATTGATATCATATTGATCAATTATATATATGATAATCATATATATAATTTATTTATATTTTTAATAGGTTGAAGAGGAATTATTGTTACTAAATTTGATTTTCACTCGTTATGAAAATTAAATATTTTTAAAAAAAGTATCAGGTTTTCCGGATAGTGTTACTCGCATCCGTAGCCTATCTTCAAGGTACACGTGCCCCGTGGGTAGCTCTAAATAAGTAACAGCGGTGCAGCCCTTGCTTTATGGCATAAAGATTAGCAGTCTCTGTATTGCCAGCTGCATTAGAACAACAACAACAACTGTATCAGGTTTTCAATATGAATAATTTATAAATTTGAAATAAAATTTAAGTGGAATTAATATATTTCATTTATTTGTAATTCAATAAATAAACGGATAATTATTTTTGTATGCAATGCATATATGTTGGTAGTTTCAATCATTTTCAAATAGAATTCCTTTCAACAAAAGATCCTCTTAATTTTCGTAAATTCTGCTTGAAAGTAAATAAACTCTGTTGAAGTAAATTCTGTTTTATATATATTATATATTTTAAAAATTTTGTATCTTTTGCATTTTTATTGTAATATTTTCATAATTAATTTAACCATTTATTGTTTAAAAATAGTTCACAAGTGGCTAGATTTCATTTATTCAATTTGGTTAATAATTGAAATCTTTCATTGTATTTTACAGAAACCACGTTGGGAGTCAGCATCAGAGCTCAAGAAAATAGTGAATCACAATATGTTAAGTCAGTCTCGAGGTGAGTTGCAACATAAAATTCTTTTTTTATTCTTGGCAAGAATCATGTTACACGATTTTGGTGATTTTATTCAGTTCTTATAATGATGCTCTGGTTCCGATTGTATAAGTAACACAAATCAAATATCATTTTGATTTTCTAGGGCAGGAGAAATAATAATGGAAAGGATGGCTAATTGTTGGTATTGGGTAGATTTCCTCTTTAATTTCATGGAAGCAGGTAAAGAACTAAAATTTCATCTTAAAGTTCTTCATGATTTCACACTATCCGTAAGTTTGCTATTGTTTCTGATAAGTATCTCTAACATCTGTGATGTTGTTCATAAATTTGGTCGACTTTTTAAACTACATCTATTTTTCTCAAACATTTTAAATCTTTTTTATTGTTATACCTGGTGATACTTTTGAATGGTGACATAGATGTATGTTTCGTTTAACTGTATTAACGTAAAATTGTACTTTAGGCATTGTAGTGTGGACACCCACAAATTTATTTTCCAATAAATTACCATGGTTAAAGGCAATTATTGTTTTAAAAGGATTCCATTAGATTCTCCATTCATGATTCCATTAGTTATTTCATTCATAATTCAATTAGATATTTCGTTCATGATTCCGTTAGATGTTCCATTCCTGATTCCATTAGAAATTACATTCATGATTCCATTACCTATTCCATTCATGATTCCATTACATGTTCCATTAGATGTTTCATTCATAATTCCATTACATGTTCCATTAGATGTTTCATTCATAATTCCATTAGATATTTCATTCATGATTCCATTACATATTCCATTCATGATTTCATTACATATTCCATTAGATATTTCAATTATGATTCCATTATATATTCCATTCATAATTCCATGATTCCATTAGATATTCCATTCATCATTCCATGATTCCATTAGATATTCCATTCATCATTCCATGATTCCGAAAATGATTCACTTAGATATTCCATTCATGAGTCCATGAATCCGAAAATGATTAAAATCATTATTTCATTAAATTTTTCAATGTAAGGCGTGTACTAAATGCTCGCTAATAATTACAATTAATAGCCCTTATGACAAATTTAAAAGGATATTTAAGATGTAAGAATCTATAGATACATATATTTCATTTTTTAACATTAGAAAACCTTAAGTATTATGAACAACATTATGAACTGTTAAAAAAAACAAATAATTTTCTTTTATAATTTTTCATTGAAATTCCATTAAGAAATGATATTGAAATCTATAGCTACATTGGTCTGTAATTTTAGTCGAAGTTTAAAAGTCTTTTCTTAATTGTAAGTTGTCTGTTTAGGTCATTGATGAAAAGAAAAAAACTTTTGAGCAGTGACTCTGAGATTGGCACTAAAAACAAGCGAAAGGCTTTAATGGATGTAATACTGGAACACCACTTGCAAACTAAGGATTTAACTGAAGAAGATATCAGAGAAGAAGTAGACACATTTGCATTTGAAGTAATCCTTCTTATTTTGTTGATTATTAAGAATTTGTTAAATGTTTTTATACATAATCTAGATCTTTAATGGTTTCATTATATTCAAATAATTTTAGTTCTTAAATATTTTTAAAGCAATTTATCCTTCACCAAATTTTACATTTCATTGAAATTTATATTAATTTCAGTTACAACCAATCACCATTGCAATTTATATTCATTCAGATCACCGATCACGATGAAACAAAGCATGGTGTAGTCATATTCCATCTGTAATTATTTCAACCTGTGAAGGTCGCACAGATAATCGTTAATTTCTTGAGTTTCCTTACACACTGACTATCTGTTATCAAATTTGAGTGGCATGTTGTTCTCATTGGTACAAAACATTAATTGCATGTAATATAACTACCCACAATACTGCTTCTCTACTGTCAAATTAGAGTGATGGTTTGTTATTATATACTTTCAAAGAGCATACATTTCTCTCTCCGTGAAATAAAATGCCAAAACTCTTCCAGTGAGAAAAATTTCTACAATAGGATTACCACTAGACGAGCTGAGCTACAATTACCAAATGTAGCACAGGCATGACACTCACCATGAGTAATTACGCCTATGCTGCATTTGTATTATAAAAAGTCACTATAAAATCATCGTATTTCTTCCACGGAGCTCTTGTTTTAAATTGTTAATAGAAATAAAATGTCTGAATTATATATTGATCTGCTTAAATGTGATCTCGAATTAGGTCACGACACAACGTCTGTGGGCATAAGCTGGGCTTTTTGTACCTGATTGGTCTGCATAAGAATGTTCAAGAGAAGATTCACGAAGAGCTGGACGGCATCTTCGGAGATGATGTCGAAAGACCTGCTGATACGAAGGATCTCCAAGACATGCATTATCTAGAATGCGTCCTGAAGGTCAGATCTTATCATATGAATTAAACTAATCTCTAGTTAGTGAATCTATTAAAAAATGTATTGATGCATGCTTGTTATATATTTTGTATTAACGTTATTGTTTTAAATTTTTTGACACTTGAATTTAAATCACTCGCTTCTGGAACAGTACAAGGTATTTAAAGTATTTATACACCATAACTTTCTGCCTGTAATACGAAAAAGTAATTTTCGGTCAAAATAAATAATAGATCCTGTATAATCAGCGGTGGCATATAAACAGCGGCAACTGTGACAGTATGGTCAAAATATATAGAAACCATAACTTATGCTTGTAATTCAATATAAAAATATAATAATAATTTTGATTCGAAATAAATTAAATACCTTTGACATATAAATGGCGGGTAATTGTAATAATTGAAGTTGGTAAAATATTAAATACCATAACATTTTGTCTAAATCTGAAAACGTAATGTCGGTCAAAATAAATAAAAATCCTGTATAATCCGTAGTAAAGTATAAAAAAACGAGTGATTGTCACAAATGAAGGTAAGTAAAATAGTTAAATACGCAAACTTTCTGCCTATAATCCACAGATGTAATTTTCGGCCAAATAAATGAAGGCCAGAGTAAATACTGCTTTGAAAATTTCACCCACGCATGGCTGGTATGCTGCCAAGTACCCTGGATTGTCCTTGCAGGGTACTTACCCAAGATTGACTTAGACTGCTTTATCTAGGCTAAGGACTGGTCTCATAAGGAGTTTAATCTTCAACGGAAATGTGAAGACGTATGCCTATTGCCACTGATTAGTCATCGCATTTCCCTCTCATATCATTGATTGTATTGGTGTCTCTGTAAAGCAGTTGTTGAACGAGGGAGAGATTGCTTTTGATTTATTAATTCGACATGGTCTTTTGGACCATAGTTTATGGGCCTAAATCAGAGGAATAGCAACAACAACAGCATGAGAAAGCAGAACACTTCTTCCGCAGTTACTATATTGTTATTACTAATTTATAAAAATAATTAATAATACTTTTATACTTCATTTGTCTTATTTTAATTTGTGGAACTTTTACAATACGCTGTTAACACAAATTAGTAAAATCATCTTTTTTTTCAGAATAAGATTCGTCAATTCTAACAGAATTTATTTTACACTAATTTTATAAAATTTAACTTTATTATATCAAACAAAAATATTTATTTCTACCTACACTAGAAAAATTTTTTTTTTTTCCTTTTTAAAAACAGGAATCTTAAAGATTATTCCCCTCTGTGCCATTGATTGCAAAGGAAATGACAGAAGATACAAATATATGTAAGTCATCCATTTAGATTATTGAATGTCTTTCATATCTACCTTATGTGTAAGGAAACAATTGTTATTTAAATACCAATTTGTTAATTTAGTTAAATAATAAAATATTTCGTTAAAGTTCTGTTTATCCTTTAATCCTTTTACATGATGTAACTAGTCAAAAAATACAATTACCTTAATTTAATTTTAAGTTGTTCTATAAAGAAAAACTTGAAGTGATTTGCCTTGATATTTAAAATGATGCTCAAATTTTAAACAGTTCGATTTAAATCTTCATGATGATTATTTTAACTTGTAGGTGGATATCCTATTCCAAAAGGTTCTACTTGTGGAGTGTTTGTCTACGTCTTACATAGAGATGAGACCGTTTTCCCGAATCCAGAAAAATTTGATCCCGATCGCTTTCTTCCCGAAAATTGTTTAAATCGCCATCCTTTTGCATACATTCCTTTCTCTGCGGGTCCTAGAAATTGCATTGGTAAGTGATATAATACAATTCTGCTTGCATAGTTTTCCCTTACTTGCCGAGAAACAGCTTTCAAACCTTATAGTATTTCAATTTCTCTTTGTGGAAAAACCCATCAGAAATGTTTGAGAATATCGAAAATGGCGCACGCAATTTTGGCTCGAATTCTTGACAGAAGGAAATGAAAATGTCTTGAATTCATTCGCTACTGATTCCGAAGGTTTATAAGGTACTCAGCAATGCTCAGGGTGCATAACAAAAGACTGCCTTCTGGCAAGACTTACATGGGAAAATTATTACCTTTCGAGTCTAGTCATGTTCAGGAATTTCTGGCAACCTCCGATCAAGCAATCCGACTGTGGTTCATGAAAATTTACGTCTAACCCTTTTGCAAAGCAGTGACTGCAGATTATGCTTGCTGTGGGAGTTGAATTGTAAGCCATTTGCACGCATATATATATATATATATGTTGTAGCATTTTTCCTACGAGAAGAGATATAGAATTTCTGTTCCCATGAGAAAGAAATGCATATTCTTTAATAAGTGTGTAATAACTACCTATCTACCAACTTACCTATCACTCATAACAGCGACAGCAGATAATCAGTGTGATGGATAATGATGCATCATAAAATTAGCGATTGTCTATTTGACCTTCACAGATCGAAACAATTACAGAAAAGATATGGACTACATAATGAGTTGCTGTGTCGTGAATAGTACTGAAGAAGGTCCACTACTAGGAGAAGTGATGGAAGCTGACGCCTTCCCTCTCTTGACTGATTTTCTTAAAGGAATATTTTTGGAGAAGGAGTAAAAGAGTATTCTGTGACAAGTAGACAAGAAGTGTTGTCTTTTTATCCGAAGTGGCTGAACAAAAATTTCATCTATTTACACGTGAGCCCCTTTGTGGTTTCGTCTATCCCGCTATGGAATAATTAAGGTCTGCCACAGACCAGGTGCATTAGATTCGTCGCAGACTATGTAGATTCGTCGTTGATTGTAGCTCCCATGTTTAGGGAATACTTATGGTAGATCTTCAAAAATACTTAAAAAATGTGTAGACTTAAAAATTTTTTACAACAACACACAGACACACATAACTTGTGTTGCTATGAACTGTGTAGAAGCATACAAAATGTCCAGCTTAGGACATCAACCAATTACTTAGACATCACCTTGGGAAACACCTGATACTTTCGAATATGTGCTCCGATTTTTGCATCCAAAGACGTCTATCGTTGTAAGCACTTTTGATCAATTCTTCCAAAAAAAAAAAAAATGAATAGAATAATTGGGAATAGGATCATTATGCCATTTCTTGTAATTGCGCTAACATAAATCTGTGAGTCTATCCGATATTGTGTAATACTTGTTTGTTTTATTGTATTACACCATAAAATATGTCACATCATTCCATACTTCTCTTTTTGTATTATGCCTTATCTTCAAGTGTCTTGATTTTTATCACTATTATTTACAGGCCAAAGGTTCGCAATGATGGAAGAAAAGTACTTGTGTCTGCCATTTTAAGGAATTTTACTCTTGAATCTCTAGATCAGAGGGATAAACTTCCACCTGCATTTGAACTCGTTCTAAGATCTTCGCGTCCCATTCGAATACGAATTAGGCCGAGGCAAAAACCAAACACTTAACATATTTTAAGATGTTTTGTTAATTAGATCTAAAT
Organism: Caerostris extrusa; assembly: GCA_021605095.1. NCBI lineage: Eukaryota > Metazoa > Arthropoda > Arachnida > Araneae > Araneidae > Caerostris > Caerostris extrusa. The sequence continues at coordinate 76,115 of BPLR01015490.1, forward strand.
TACTTTGTTGTAGGAAGAATGAACTCTTAAAAATAAACTGTAATTATTTTGTTGTATTTTATTTATATAGAATTAAGATTTGTTTTTAAAATATTCATTTGATTGTGTTGTAAATAAAAAAAATTTCATAATTTATGTCTTACTTTGTCATAGTTGTCAATCTTTTAACGATTTTAACGACTTTAAGAAAATCCATTATAAAATGATGTGAAGATATCCAGTATCTAGAGACATGGATGTGTATTAGGGACAGAAATTGCCTAATATATTGAAATCAATCATTTTTACGTGTCTGGAAACGAGGTGGCTGATATCCTTGGAAATAAATAATAGTAATCTTCCTAGAAAGATTTTCTCCAAACATCTACTGCAGAGATATTTGTTAAAATTTATAATCTTAACAACATATTACATTAAATTTCCCTTAATTATAAATTATTTATCAGAAAACTCCTGCCATTATCTTTGGGTTATAAAAGTACAAGATTACTCTGGGTGGTAGACATATGCAAGTATTTAAATCAACAAAACTCAGAAATGGACATACCACAAATATTTTGTTGGTAAACAAAGAAAAAATATCTTATATTATTTCTATTAATCTGCTCATCATTTTGTCATCATGCGAATTTCTATAACACATTTGAAATGTATTTCTTCAATTGAACGAGAACGTTAATGAAGCTGTTGCTCCAATAAAAAGAAGATATATTTATATACAGCAAGAGATTTATCTGTCTGTATTTTCAAAATTTTTAACTAATATAAATATGAGTCCAATTTTTAAAATCTAATCCGTAAGTAAAATATGAGCTCAACTTTTTTTCTTTAAATTTGTTATTTTATTTTCTGCGTAGCCAAAAGCTATTAGAATTTATATTTTAATTAAATAAACAAATTCATTTCATATTGATTACATTAGTCAATTTTTTTATAAAAGAATTTGAAGCAATGCTCATTATTCACATTGTGATGCATTTCTTTTATATACACAAGATTTTTTTCCAATACTGATAATTTTGTGATGTCACCATTTTAATACTTCACTCTTGTTGGTGTTATCGCTTGTACCTATTGTTTTTATTTTTAATTGTTATGAAATATTTTATACTAAAAATTTAAAATGCTAGATTTAAAGTTAAGTTAAAGTTTTTAAATGTAGAATTTTCTCAATTATCTAACGAATTTCATATTAAAATTTGTTTGCAACTCCATGTATACAAAAATGTTTGAAGTAAATTCTGAAAAAAAACATGATCAACTCCCAAATCATCTATAATTCTAGTGTTTTTTAAAGTGATTTGTAACATTTTTATCGATATTTTTTCATCATCTTATACTTACATTTAATAACCTCTATTTAATAATAAACAAATAAAATTATAATGAAATTAGTAATTCTTTTAAGTAACAAACAAAATGAAATATATTTAATTAAATTACTATCTTTGACACAGTTAATAAAGACACATATATATTTTCCTGAAATTTTCAGTTTATAAGATGAGAAAAAATAGTATTATTATTGTTTTTGGTTCTAAAATTATTTGTTAATTAATGACAAATGTGTATTTTGAGATGTTCTAGACTTTTGAATTTATATACGTATTTAAAATTTTTGTTCTGACTTTCAAGAACATTCATTAACATGAAATAAGACCAAAATTTATTCTCATTCATACATAATTTCCATAATACTGAAATGTATTCCGTATTCATATAATGGTTTTGGTATGTAGAATGTTTTTTGCCAGACATTCTACAAACTTTATATTAAATAAATTTGCTTTAATTAACAAAACTTAAATTATTTATGTTGCCCCATTTAAAATGAAAATGAGTTTAGTTGAATAAAATGAGTTTTAGTTGCTTCTAAACTTAGTACAATAGTTTGTTACAAAATTCTAAAACCACTTGACCAACAGAGGCAAAATTTGAATATGAATGTTGTATAATATATACGAAATAAAATAATTCTTCTGTGTTGAGTTAGTTAAGAAAAATATATTTTCAGTACCAAACAATTTTTCATTATTATAAGGTTACATAAGCTTAAAAGATTTTTATTACATAAATTTAAAATTATTTTTGTTGTTACAATACAAACATTTTTTTTTTTTTAATTTCAAATTTAACTGCGGAAAGAAAATCTAAATAATTTTAAATATTCAGGAAGTAGGGTCAAAAAAAAAATTACAAAGATTCAAAATTTATTCTAATTGATTTTTTTTTTAGATTATTAAAATGCCTTAGTGTTTGAAGTCAATTGTCTGATAAGTTATGAGAACAGTTTTGTTTATGAACGATAAGAAAAGTCTGAAAGTGAGATATGTAATATGCTATAATTATTCTGAAATTGCTCTTTACCATATCCAAAAAATTAAAGATTTTGTGTAAAAGATTATATGTTAACTATTTTTTAATGTAAATGGCGATAGATGGCGCCACCTTCACAGAAATGTAACTTTTTGAGGTGTGACCGTATTTACGGGGACACAAGATAAGAACAACGATGAAGGGAAGCAACGAAGATTGGTGATGGCGAGCGAAGGCTCTAAAACATATATAAAATGTTATTAAATATGTATATTAAATTTTGAAAAAAATCACTGAGAGTCGTTTTATTTAATGAAAAGAACGAAAACGATTATATGGAAAACAGAAAAGTTCTGGCTGAAAAAGACAGTTAACTGTTTGTGATAATAGGCAAATTTTCAAGCTTGCAACAAAAAGACTACCAGTATAACTTTTATAACAGAACACCATACAATTACAAAAACGTGTCAGAATTAGTATTTATTTATTTGCATTTGACTTTACATTTGAATTGTGGAATCTTTCATTTTGATTTTTAAATTATACTTTTGATTGCAGTATTTATGTGCAACATTTCCTGATTTTTTCATTTATGAACCTTCTAAGAAATTTAACTATCATCATTTTTTTTTTAATTCTTCTATATTGCAGTTAAAAATTCTATTCACTAGTTATCATTAAAAAGAAAAGAAAATTCACTATAAAACAAATCTCCAGAAGTGTATTGAAAAACATTGATTAAAATGTGTAAAAATGTATTATCTTTTCTTGTAAATGATTAAAATAGCATCCTATTTTTTTTAAATTTTTTTTAATAGTTTTATCTGAATGATTAGAAAACTTTCAGTTGTAGCCCTCAAAGAAAACTTCGGTAGTTAATTCAAACAAAAATATTGATGGATTTTATTACTGGAACACCATCTGTAAAATAAAGATTTTATTGAAAAAGATAGAGAAGAATTTGATACATTGTTATTTGAGATATATTTTTTATCTTAACAAAGCTTATTCATAAGTAAAATAAATGTTTGTTCAGGTTTTTAAAAGTTTCCTACAACTGAAATAAAAAAAAAAAAAACCTTTTCACAATATACTTATTTAAATATATGTACTTTTATGAAAATATCCAAGGCTTCAGATATGAAAACCTTCCTGTTTACTAATGGGAATAAGTTTCTTTAAGGTCTTCTTTTGTGTATTACTGTAAACTCCCAGATGTAGAATTTTGGAGCTTCTAATCTTCTATATATCTATAAAGCCCTACAGAGAGATTTGCAGCCAAGAGATTTAATTAACATACTTGGTAAGAAAAGTTTTTCTGATAGATTCACTCACTGGGTTTCAAATTAAATTCCTGATTTCAGAAAACACAATTCACTATATGTCAGATAGTTTGAAGATGGTTGTTTTTACCTATACTTCTGATTAAATAAACTAGGGAGGCCAACCGCTGCCCGGCCAGTAAGATTTATCACACTTTTTACAAAATATATTTATTATATTTATTCTATAACGGCCAGAGTGGTGAAAAACAATTTATTAAAAAATACTTGATATGTGCGCATCCATATATTCAAAAAATTAACTGTCGAAATTATGAGAAAAAAATTTAATTAAAATAATATTCTTGCAAATATATGACAGATATTGCCTCTTTTATTATGAGTTTACAGTTAGTTGAGTTAAATTATATTCTGCGAACTCATGATGCGCGCATCTTGGAACATCTAATATAACAGATTCTATGTTTCACTTTAAATGATGTAATGACCATCCATAAATAAGCACAGTTGATTGTTGATAGCAGAGCAAACTAGGTTTTTAGTTCAAGTTACTAGAGCTTTTGGTTCAACTTACACCTGCGAATCTTTCTTATCTAAAATGAAATTGTCCAAACACAAAACACGCTCAAACATAACGAACGCTATCCTGCAACACCAATTATGATGAGCAAATTCTAAATTGAGATCGATTTGCAAGAGCTAATTGAAAGAGAGGAGAAACAAATATCGCACTAGTCAAATAAATATTTTTTAATGATTTCATTTTTTTTATTTCGTTTATATTTATATATTTTTTTATATTTCATTTTTAGCGTAATATATATTTCTTTTACAATGTGCGTTTAGTATCATTATTATTATTTTATATATGTTTACATGTAAGAAGTATAGTAAAAATAAAAATAATAACTCATTATTTTTTTTCGCACCAAAAATGTCTATAGTGGTCTAAATCTAATATTGATAATTTTATTTGCGGCCCGCAAAGTTTCGATGCATTTCCAAAGTGGTCAGCAAGATTATTTGGTTCGGTACCAGAAATTAACCCAAATATGTTTTGTAATTATATATATGTATGCATGTAACTATTATTATTTTATATCCAAACTTTTCAACTCCATGCTTTTCAATTAAAATTTAAAACAGTTTGCCATTAAACCTATTTTGCTTTCTTTATCAATCTGCAGATTTTAGTGTGTTACATTTGAATTTCGTAATACGTTTGAACACTCCAAGGTTATGTTGAAACATTCCAAATTATAACCATATTTACTACAAGATAAATCTAGTTATTATTGTTGCTGACTGAACATCTGCACCAACATCCTCTAACTGCTTTAGATGCAGTGTCAGGATATATTACGCCTTGCACCGTACAACGTATCATATTTGCTTCGAACTGTGAAGGCTTGCAAATGCCAATTTAATTCCTCTAGACTTCACTCTAGACTGGCACTCCATCTCCATGTGTCTTCGTATCATTCAGGTAGCAACACTGAATTCAGAGATAATCTATTTTGACGAATGTAATAAACTCGTTCAATGAATCGAGACTCCATACCTTATTCGAATGTATAGAATGCGTTCAGTTTGCATTGTTAAGTTCATTTAAGTCAAGAATGTTATTGATTTAATGCTATCTAATTTTGAATGTCAATGAAATAATTATTTGACAAGATTGTTCCTCCACTGAATACATTGTAGCTAAATTTGAAGGGACATTTGTCACACTCTGTCGCTCATTTATTGTTTGAATGAAATTAAAATGGCGTATAATAAATTTATTCTCGAAACATGTAATTTTGAAACCTTTATTTACAGATAAATATTTTGATATGTGTAGAAATTAAAGTATACATGAATTTGTGTAATTTTTGGTGATAGAACAAATTAAATTTGTGAAATAAACTTTTAATGTTTTAATTACCATTACATTTATATATTCAAAATTTTTATAACAATAGGTATTGCTAATTGACCACAGAACAATATACCCTACCAGCTCAAAGTATCATTAAACAATGAAATGGTTTCGTCTTTTTGTAAAAGTTCATAATATGTATGCGGTCTGGTACGTTCAATCATAATTTTTAATTTCAACGTTATTTTTACCTATTCCAATGTTATTTTTATCAATTTAAATTTTATTTTTACCAATTTCAAGGAATATATTTAAAAGTAAGAACTCCGAAGTATTTTTCAATTTGGTGCTCTGCAGTTGTACAGATGTACCTTTAACCTGATGTACAGATACATCTGTACTTTCAGTTGTACAGATGTATTGTATATTTAAACATACAAAGTAATAATCAATTAATTATGTTTACTATTAAAAAGCAACCATTTAACTAAATAAAATTGCAATTATACAATAAATAACATTGAAACAATAATTTGTAAGATGTTTCTTAGAATTGTTTTTTCTCTAACAGTTGTGTACAGTTATACGAGATGTATCCAAAGATGGTTACAAAGTTTACGTGTTTGTGTGACATTATATGAAAAAGGAATTTAGTAGTCAGAAACATGATTAGTTACCACGGAGGGCGATACTGCATTCGCATGGAACTGATGCATAGAACGAAATTATATCGGGGTTTTTGTTTACCAATAAAGGGACTTACTTCCTGCGAAGGTGTTTTAAACCCGCACAATATGAATTTGTGGTCTTTAAATCCTACGGAAGACAAGTTTGTATGTTAGCTAATAATACTTTCAGGAGTCATTAGATAGCATACTATATTACTGGGGTCTTTCAAATAAGTTATTTTGCACTAATTCAACATCAACAGCTTCACTTATATATGCGATTCAACGTAGTAGAGCTTACTCACATTTAAGCAGTAGAGTGCGGGACTACCTCGATAGATCTGTTCTCACTGATTGGCAAAGGCTGACCAGCAGCGGGGCCATCAAAATTCCTCTACCTTCCCCTGTATTTCTTTCTATGGGGATGCATGAAGTCCCTGGTATACGATATATCGAACATTGGTCTTCAATCTCATCGATAGGATCGTTGAAGCGGTAACATGTTACGAGACACGCCAGTCCAAATTAAACTGGTACGGCAATCTACGCATCATTAAATGGGGCATCCATTGCAATGGATGGAATAAATTTTAATTTAATGATGTTTTCCTTTATGTGAATCGTTAAGTATGTTTTTCTTAAGAAAGTTATACGAATGTCGCTGTCATTTTAATTCGCTTCTCAGTCGGATTGCTGCAGCCCGGCATAGTTGGTTTACGGTACACAACTTGGTGTAAAATTTCTTTGTCATGGTCAGACCAACACTTGAAGTTTGTTAACAATATTCTGGAACTCATTGCAAATGAATATTTTTTAATCTATTTCGTCAAATAAAAAATTAATCATAAAAAATAATTTCATATTGTGAATATAAGTATCATTTTTATTAGAAAAATGAGAGGTGATGGCGAATGAACTCTGATTAAAATACCAGGCATTTAAAACAGTAAATACGAACAAATCATTACCATACCTTTCTGATAAATCACTTTTATTGTAGTATGGCAAGGAAGATATCTTACAAGAATATTAAATAAATGAACTATGTATAAGATGTTATTTAAGAAAAACCTAACTCTAAAAGAAAAGTTATAACTCTGTGGTTATTGGAAATAATATTTTAAATTCTACAGAAATCAGAACTCAATCTTTTAGGAGTAGATTGTTAATTGGGAAAAATAAATAAAAGTATAGAAACACAAGTTACATATTTTATTGCAGGTAAATAACTAATTTGATTTCAATAAATATTTACAACACCTAGAAAATAATAGGGATAGGAATTCAAAAAAACTCAATTAGAAACTCAAAAGCGAAGGCGAACTTTAAGTTCACTTGTCCATATTATGCATCTGCATGATATATCTGACTCTAGAATGTCCTCCCTGTTTAGTTCGCCAAGAAGGATGGGAGGGTGCAAACTTCCCCGATCACACCTTCAGCTAATTCACTTCAAATTGAGGGGGTGCAATGTACGTGTAGTTTAGAATATTCCTATGGTACACCTTGGTATTACTGAATTTGCAGTTCTTCTTTATTATATCTGAAAAATCAAAAATTTAATTCTTACATAAATATCAATAAATGAGCTAAATTCTGAATTCAGCATTTTCTATAATCATCTTTTGAAATTTCTTGAATGTGAGCATTATTTTACGTCTCCATTGAAAATAAAATACTTGGATACTATTTGATATCAAATATTCATTTTAGACGAAACACAACATCCTACAAATCTTTTTATAGAATTTTAAATATTAACTTATATATAGATCAAATCCATCACTGACCCTTCTTCTGGTTTATAGATACAAAGGAGATAAAAGTCTCATGCACAGCTGAGGAAATAAACATGACAATTACATCACTCCCGATTATTCTTTGACACCCCAAGTCCTTTTTTGATTAAAGTCGAAGCATTTATCCCCATCTAAAAGCCCTCCCTTCATGGGCAGCGTGAGGTCATCGAGTCGCCGGCCAATGCAGGGACTGGACAAATTGCCTCTTGGAAGGGATCAATCCCTCTGCACGCAAAGAGATAGAAAGGCCCCTCATGAATTATTCCACGCCTGATCCTTCCCTTTTTTTGTGTTGCATTGTTGGCAGCATGAATGAATATGCTGGATCTCCTGCAGCGAAGAAAGGATTTGGAACAAAGCGTCTGATAAATAAATACTAGATGTTCCTTTGGAAGGAATTGCCTCGCGTCCAAGAGATTACTTTCAAGGACACCAAGAAATTAACTCTAAATAGATTATTTGGTACATGGCAGACAACAATAGCTGTGCTCTTTATATTATATTCTTATCTCTTGCTTCGCTAATGTGTTCTCATTATTAGAATGTACTGATTTGTTCTCATTATTAGAATGTGTTAATTTGTTCTCATTATTAGTTCTAACTTGCTTATTATCCAATAAGTTTTGAATTCAATGGCAAATTTAAAAATAAAACATTGCTAACTGTTCATATGATGTATCTCCAAATAGCAAAGAGCATGTATATTTTTTTTTAAACGTAGATTATATAATGATATCACCAATAAATATATTAATCTCCTGCTAGTCGATGTATGTATATTTATCTATGTTAATAATGTAATTTCATATTCCTTCTTATCAATTATATTTTATATCAAACAAAATTGTTTTTGTTATTGATGAACTGAACAAAAAAAATTAATACATCTGTTAACATAATTTTTTAACTCTTGAAAAAAATTAAATTATTAATAAATATATATACTTAATAAAATTGAGAAATTATTTTATTCGGGGATTTTTTTTTACATTTCTGTGAGAATAAAAAAATGAGAGAACTTTTTTTTTATTTGGCCATTTGAAAAAAATTATAGAAATTCAGAGATATGTAATTGTTTGTGAATTACTAATATAGATTAGATATTAATCTTTATTTCATTATAGTCTCATAAAATAAATCGTACCATACATTTCTTTTGTAAATGATGCTAATTCATAAACTTCCTCATTATTTAATTTTTCATGTTAGATAAATGGAGGACAAATTTGATCCTAAAACTAATTTTCAGCTTAAGATTTTGAATACTTTCCATTAGTCGATTTCCACTTTATTTGAATTTTACTATTTAGCACTAAAAATTCCGAAATATTTTCATTAATAATGAACCAACAAAAATGATACTGTGTTTAAAAACTGAGTAATATTATGCAAATGAGACTTACTTTTATTTTCAGAAGTAATATCATTATCAAAGAAATTTTAAATTAAATTCTTCTTCACAGTCTTCAGGAACATTTCCTATTCACATTCGCTTTCCCTGGTAATATGTAAAAGTGAAGATTTAAATAGTCTCCGGAGTACTAACAGAAAAGGAAACAATCCATTTCAACAAATTCAAATGGTTTTTTTTTTCCCTGTTTTCTTTTTGCACCAAAGTGCATTCTGTAGTTATTAAGGTTTTTTTTTTTTTTTTATCATTTTCAATATGAGGAATCAAAATACTTTCCCATGTGTATGTTAAAAGAAGCTAAAATCTTTTCAGTTGTCTGAACAAAAAAATAAAACTTGACTAACTAATAGTCAAGAAAAGAAGAAGAATCTTAGAATTTCTTCGAAATTATTCTTTCGATACTAATTTAATCCCATATTCAAAGAACGTCTTTTAGGATTAGATGCCTAATGGCAAATGTTTTAAAGATGACCTTTATAAAACAACGATGAAAGTTTTCTCATTTAAGCATCAATATCAAAAATATCTCTTTGTCGTAAGGCATAGCTGCAAGAATTTTACATTTATTTTGATATCAGTAAGATCATAGTATGTGTGTTTTCTATTGATATGAATATAAATAGAAACTATTAACCTCCAATATGTCAATATTATGTTTTCAAGAAAAAAATTATTAATATAAGCATTTTAAGTAAATGAAATTGGATAATTAAATCTATTATGCCATCAAACGTAGTTTGATGTTAACTATTTGACAAATAAAGAACATTATAAAACTTTTCTATCAAAATTTAAATATTTAAGTGAAAATTTTAAATGCTTTTTTTTTTATTGTTTCAGAAAAATGGATAACCAATAAATTGATTTTTAGTAAATAGCAACTTTTACTTCACATAAAACGTAAAGTTCTTGGAGGTACAAACAAGACCATCTCAATAGTTTTCATTTTGAACGACTTATCAACTACATTTTCCATCGATTAACTATTTCAAATTTACAATCGTGTTAAACTACCTAGCAATTAACAGTGAGAATCTAGTAGGGAGCAATTTACTTTGAAAGTTTTCCATCTCTTTCAATACCGTTTTGTGTTAGAACACAAAATTTTTCATAGAGTTTATATTGCCATGAGAAAAAAAGGGGAAAATATATTTTAAACCATAGCAATGCGTTAATTATTCTTCAGATATTATTTTCTTCAGCTATCCGTTAGAAATTATTTTTTCAGTTATCCGTTAGAAATTATTTTCTTCTACTTCACCAACAATTTACTTATTGTTTTGCTCAAAAATTTTAAAAAAAAATATGTGTACAGGTTTATTATGAGAATCAATTCAGGCCATTTGAAATATAAAGCTGATTTTAAAAGTTTATAAAATTAATTTTCCTTCTCATAACTCAATACTATTACCAACTGAATGAATAGCATTTTGTTTAATATAATTAAGAAAAATTAAATATATTTTTGGAAGTAATTAATAAAAGTTTTCTACTAAACTACACATATTCAAGGCAATGCTAGTGACAACTGTAATTTTTACATATTTTCACCTATTTTTCCGCAGCGTTTATTTCCTCTTCAATTCTAAAAACCTTATGAAGTAATTAGTTGAAAAATATAAATTTCTCTTACAAAATATTTTTATTTGCTTTTAAATGTAAAATAAAATACTAAATTAATTACATCTAGAGACCTAATGACGTAAAATAATAGCTATTTTTTTTCACAGAAAAGTAAACATTGACATTAAACAAAGACATATATCATTAAATTAAAACATAAAACGCATGGATTGATATCCTATTCTTGGTCAAATAAAATAGAGAGAGAGCCATCTTCAAACCACCATTAGCAAACAGATGTCTATCCCTCCACGTTGGGATGCCTACTCAAACAATCCCCGAATCATACTAAGTGATGCACATTGAATCGGCCACGGCATGAATTATGGATGAGATGAGATGCGATCTGACAGATATGGGGCACAAAAGAAGGTTTGGATACCCACGCTGGCAACCGTGTGTAACATCTTCATAATGAGGGTATGAAGAGCTGAATTTTGTGGAAGTCCTTTTTTCTTTATCTGAAAGAAAAAAAACCTTTATCGCAATCTTTAAGAAGCAAACTGATTTGCAAAAAGCATTACATTAATAGAATGTGAATACCTAAATTTATGTCCTAAAGCCAAGATCCTCATTACTGTTTATTTAAGTGAAGAATATTTGTTGAAAAAAAATTTTAAATTATGTCTGATTTATTTGTATCTGTTTTAATGAATGCGACTATGAATATTTTATATCGAATGGCAGAATCATTGCTATAATGTCATTGCAATTAAAATGGCAGAAACATGGTTATAAGGTCATTGCAATTATGGCAGAGACATTGGTCATTGAAATTAAACTAGCAGATACATTGTTATAAGGTCGTTGGATTTAAACTGCCAGATATATTATTATGAGGTCATTGCAATTAAAATGGAATATATATGGTTATAATGGCATTGCAATTATAAAGGCAGAGACATTGTTATAAGATCATTGCAATTAAACTAGTAGATGCATTGTTATAAGGACATTGCAATTATATGACAGAAACATTGTCACAAGGTCATTGCAATTAAAATGGCAGATATATACCACATTAAGTTGCACCAAAGAATGCTTGATGAACTATTCCCTCCCAAGTGTGACTAAAGAGCAATACTTTTGAGAAAAATATGAATAGGGCTTCTTTTCTCCTCTTCGAACACAATGGAATGATATCCATGGCATAGACCTAGAAACCTGTTTGGTTTCAAACCAGATTACTTCTCAAATACAACGATAACTTCTCAAAATGCAAATTCTCCCCTCAAAAGTGTTGCACCTTAGTCACACTTGGGAAGGAACATTTTATCAAGCCCTTTTGGTGCATTTATTCAACTTAATGTGCTATATATCTGCCATTCCAGTTGCAATGGCCTCATAATAATCTCTCTGCCAATTGATATGAAATATTCATAGTGACATTCATTAAAAGAGATACAAATAAATCAGATAGAATTTTAGAATTAGTCTCCCACCCTTCTTCTTATTTTCTTAATCGCCACGAACAATTCGTACCAAATACATTCTTAAAGAGATTGAAATGTAACAGACTCGTCTATGTTTTTTAAGACCGTAACAGGGTTGTTGATCTTGTTGTTTTATTATCGTTCGTCTTTTGTCAATTATTTTTAATTGACAGAAGAACTAACAAAACCATTTATTTATTTTTTTTTTTTCTTTTCCTGGTCTTCCATTAAATATAATTCACTGCACAAAAATGTAGTAGCAAAAGCAAAAATAAAAATCTTTTAGTCTCAGAATACTTATTTTATTTATTGCTGAACTTTTTGCTTCGTCATGATTCTTGTCTGGTGTTTCTAATCTATCTTGACAAAATATTCTTTTTTACACTTTATCATTTATATCAATTTATGAAATAAGATGTAATCTAAGGCTGAAAAGTAGAGGAATAATAAATATTTTTTATTATATTCTTTCTGTTAGCTTATTTGCAAAAAATGTATTTTTATTATGAAGTTAATGAGCCATCAAATATTGACTGATCTGCGAGAAAAGTTAATAGAACAAAAAAAAAAAAGTGTTGTAATACCACTGGTAGAAAATACATATAAATTCTAAATTTATCTCTCTTATATTTTAAGACTTGTTATTATTTATTGATGTAATTCATACTATAAAATAATTATCAAAAGAATTTTTAATCACTTCATTAAATTTAATGCTTTATATCAATACTGTTTGTTTATCTTAATTAATAAGTATATTTTATTGTGTTATATAAATTTAACCGTCAAATTACTTAGCGTCATGTTCAGAGAATAGTATAAAGCAAAAATGCCTCAGAACTTAATTATGATGAACATAATAAATATGAAGGTATGTAACACTTAAGTGCCTGGTTAGAAACAGCTAAAACTAATATCACGATAACCAACCAATTTTATCAATGTGTATCAATTTTATCAATTTAATATCAGGGATCTACAGCTGATCATCTAAATTAATAGAAGTCTTAGTTATATCACAATATATATTTTAACATTTTATCACAATATATATTTTAATATTTTATCACAATATATATTTTAATATTTTATCACAATATATATTTTAATATTTTATCACAATACATATTTTTAATATGCAACCAATTTATCAATGTGTATTTATTTAATATGAGGGGATCTATAGTTGATCACTTGAATTAATGGAAGCCTTGATTAAATATATAAACTCATGTTTGTGAAAATTGCAACACCATGAAGGAATCGTCATAATTGAGTGAAATTTAATACACAGTTGAGTGGTAGGGGCACAAATAAATGATTAAATGTTCAAAGTAAACAAACAATAACAAGAGATCGGAATCAGCATTTTGTGTAGCCACCACGCGCCGCAATAAGTGCTGCTACACGACGTGGCATGGAGTCAAACAAATTTTTGAATGTCTGCCTGAGGAAGAGCATTCCATATTGTTTGTATGCGCACCCAAAGTTCGTCTGCAGAAGCAACAGGACGAGGATCACGAACGAGACGCCGACCAACGAAATCCCAAACATGTTCAATCGGCGACATATCCGGGGAATACGCAGGCCAAGGAAGAAGCTGTACTGCCTGCCGCGTTGCAAAGAAGGATTGAACAGTCCTAGCGATATGAGGGCGGGCATTGTCCTGTTGAAATACAGCGACTGGCAAGCTTTGAAGGAAGGGAACAGCTTTCAGCTGTAGAACTTCACTGATGTACCGGTTGCTGTTCAGATTGCCCACAATTCTTAGCAATTGAGATCGTCCATGATATGCTATGGCACCCCAGACCATAACTCCGGGTGTTCGTCCACTGTGGCGTTCGATAATGCACTCCGGAAGGTGGCGTTCACCGGCATAACGTCTGAAATGAATTCGGTCATCATGGTACCACAAATTAAAGCGGGATTAGTCAGAAAACACGACATGCTGCCAATTAGCACGCCAGTCTCTATGCTGAGCGGCCCATTGTAGCCGCAGGCGGCGATGGTTTAGCGTGAGAGGGATCCTGTATAAAGGAGTCCTTGCGCGCAGTCCACAATGCAGCAGACGTCTACGAATTGATGAAGCACACAATGAAACACCTATAGCTATTGACCACGGTGCTGCCAATTGTAAAGGAAGCTGTACGGTCCGTCCGCGCCACGCGGACCAGGTGTCATCATCGCGGGCTGACGTCACATTTCGGGCCCCACTCCCGAATTTCCGAGTTGTCCGACACTCGTCCGTCCACTGCTTCCAAAGACGCATCACTGTGCTGCTGTTACGCTGCACACGAGCGGCTACTGCACGATAAGACAATCCAGATTCACGAAGGCCGATGATTCTCCCCGTTCAAACTCTGTAAGTTGTTCAAATCTCGCTCTCTTTCGTCGAAGAGGCATAAGTAGCGATTGAGCTAACGTTTACCACTAGCAGATAACCACCGATAACTATACACGCCTCGCTACAGCCGTCTATTTATTTGGATACATCCGCCGTTGAGAGCGCTGCTCAGCATACGCATGCGCTACGGATTTGAAATTCTAATCATTTGCATATCATGCGCTAATGCATTTCCTGAAAATTTCAGCTCACTCGCGTAAGTCCTTCATGGTGTTGCAATTTTTCACAAACATGAGTTTATTATAACATAAATTTTAAGTTGACACAGAGATTCTACCCACCATAAACATTGGGTTAAACAAATGAATGATAACAATAATGACCTTGAAACTACCTTATGTCTGATAAAAGTATCTGATTGAACCTAAGTAACTTATTCTGATGGTTAAAACCATATGACAATAAAAATAAAAAGTAAGTCAGGAAGTGTACTAGTTTTTATTTTAAAAAACACTTGTAGCTTTATGAATACATGTTAGGTATGTTAATGATATATTATGTAAACCACTTTGAAGCATACTTATCATTCACGATTTTGGAGGTATAATTGTACTACTCCCTTGAACAGTATAATAGTATAAAACGAAAGTTATATCTTCCGCGAAAACTTTCAGAAGTAACTGCATAAGAGAATTTAAAAAACTCGAAAATCTCGGATCAGATTTTCAATAATACATATTCGGGTTTTTTCACAGTATAGTCCTACTAAGACCATCAGTGAAATCAAACCCACATACACTTGTATGCGATTTACAGAACATTACCATCAACCCATGAGTGGAACGACTGCACCAACATCTGTTGCTTGATTTACGAGTTAATGTATAAATTTTCCAAAGATTATCCAGCTTTAAACTTATTGACGAAACTATACGCGCGCATTAATTCCCAAATTGTCTTACTTTTCAAATGAACTTTCGAAAGGGGGGAGAGGGGGTTAATCGTTCGGGGAGCTTGTTTCCTAGGTCTTTAGCCAGCTAATGACGCGATCCCTTAATTGACTTAAAAGGACATTCGAGTTATTTCTCTGAGTAATGAGCTACATTTAACTCCATCCAGAGATAATCACTACAACCTCAGAATTGCTTTCATGGGGTTCTGTTTGCCATATTTCAATGAGGTTCGCTATTCGGTGTGTTTATACGTATGAAGAATTTCTTGAAATTTGTTTGCAATGTTTGAAAATCCTCACAATTAATGTAGAATCTAATACCAACATGTCCTTTTTATATGTATGTTTAATTATAAATGAATACTTTTGCTTATTTTGTGTTGGCATGCTAATATATGTGTCCAATCATTACAATCATCACAATCTGTATATTTTTATAAACAAAATAGATGATGATAGTGATTCGTGGATAGTTCTTTTAAAGAGAATAAAAATTTTTATTTTCACTTTATTCGCTTTAAATTGGCAATGAGTCAACGTGTTAGAATACATTAAAAAAGGCCATATATGAACAATAACACCGATATATGAGACCACAGAGCATTAATGAGAATGGAAATTGAGAAAACTTTTTTATCTATTTTCTAAAAGTGTTATATCGATTGCTGATCTAATTTTTCTTTAATGTTTGCAAATAGGCATGGTTTGATTTGCTCCTCTACGGTCGTTTTTTTGTGTGCTTTGGTCTAAATAGACCATGACCTACAGTTTAACGTGAATTGCGAACCATTAACAAACATCTTTGCCACCGCCGGCATTCGAACCTGAAACCTATGGTACCAAAGCGCAGCCAATTGGCCATCAAGTTGCTTACAACTGTGCAGAAAATGTATTAAAACTAGATAGCATTCATTTTGCACAAATTGACTTTTTTAATTTTTAACCAAGACATTTTTTAACCATTTTCAAACAATATTAATTTATAAATGCGATTTTAAAATGCAGTAAATAAGTAAGTATCTGCTTGTCAAACATTTTTTCATCATAACAGCAAACAATTGACTGTAAGTATTTAAATTCCTGTAATTTTATTCGTTTCGAGAGAGTATTTTTTTTTAACTTTTGAACAAACTAAAAACTACTTAGTTTCCTCAATTACCTACAACACATCCCTTGGTAATGCTTTTTAAATTAACAGCAATCTAAATGGACAATTTTAATTGCAAATCGAGTTCTTGCAATCCCTGAATAGTGTAGTCCCAACGAGATACAAAGCATTAAAATAAAACTTTTCAAACTACTTTTAAATTCAGGACTGTTTACAGCCCATTTAAAACACATTCACACAAATCCATTAATTTTTTTATATAATAAATAGAAATTTAAACTGAAATTCGCTTTTGTTTGGTTGTACTTTACGTTTTAAAAATAACTACAAAACATTTTTTTTTTAAGATACTCTGTAGTATGTTTTATTGTAAAGTGTTTCTGAAAAATGTAATATGATACTGTAATTTAAGCGATAATAGCTGTATAAAATTTACTTTATATATCCAACTTCAAATAAAAGCAGTCATTAGAATCCCATATTTCTTCCCTATATATTCCTTAACTTCCTATATATCATAGAAATAAATAAATTTAATCTTAAAAAATGAGCTGTGTCCTTTCATTTTAGGATCTTTAAATATTCCTGCATGTGCAGATATATTATTAAAATAAGAAAATTAAAATTCTTATTACTATTTTATTTAATATTTTAATTTATTATTTTATTTAATATTTTAATTTATTATTTAATATTTTAACTTACATATATTATCAACAAAAATTTATTGACAAATTTTGATGGCTTTAGTTATTTGAGCCTAACATAAATATTTAACACAATAGAAAACATTAATATATTTACAGACAGACTTTTACGTCCTTAAAATACAGACTTTTAAACCTTTTACATTAGAAAATAAAATAAATTAAAACCAGATGCCATAACGGCATTGTTTCAGAATAAAATGTTATAAGCTGCAAGGTTTGAACGTTTTAGATTACAATTTAATTAAAACAAATTCAAATTAGCATTCTTTCATAAGTTCTTAATTATTATAAATATTACATACAAAAGAAATTTTTGCCAAACGGGCTAACATTTATTAAATTTATTTATTTTCCATCTTTAAGGTTGATGAGATTTTAATGTTCGCCGAATACTGTATTCAATTTAGCATTTTATAAAAAGTAAAAATATTGATTGTTTTCTGTTAGAGAGACGATATTTTACGCTAAACAAATGTTAATGACTAGAGATAAATATGGCAACTATTTTATGAAATAACAACAATGCTGGAAAAGAAATATTTAAATTCCAAATAAAATTATGTTTTCTTTTTCCATGTGTTTTAAAAATATTGGATAATATTATTTTAAATCAATGTTCAATTAAGCATATAAAAATCAAAGCGATTAAAAAGATAAAACATGTTCATTGCAAAAGCACCAAAACCAGTGGCCAAATTTGGCGATAATGTACACAATTGGCAACAAGAGCCCACGATTTTATTATATTTCAAAATGGCATTAAAGAAATGGCAAATAGAATAAAAAAATATTTGAGATTTGACTAAAACAAACTATTCATGCATTTAGTACAATTTACTAATTTTCATGAAAAATAGTTTACTAATTACAGTGTCTATTACAGTAAAAAATGTATGCCAGATTTAATCAACTACAACTAATAAAACCAGCTTTGGTGAATGTAAATATATTAAGTAATGAAAATACTATGCAGAAAATGTAAACAAAATTTGGTTATGTACATAAAAAAAGAATAAAATACACGCACGTCTGGTTTACTTTTCTATTTGTTTACCAGACACTCACGTATATTAAACATTTAAACTGAATAGACTTAAGTAAAATGCAGAAGTCAATAGAATTTTCTTTCTAGAAAATATATTCTACATAAAGCCTATGTTATTCTATTCTTAAAGAATGTTTTCCAAATTTTTAAATAATTTTTTTTTTTTTATCATGAATTTTTAAAACAAGTATCTCAATACCTGGAACAAAGAAAATATAAAAATTATAAGTATTCGTATTATTGATCATTAAATATATATTTATAGATTAAAACTGTTATTCATTTATTATTGAATTTTGATTCCATATTGATTCTTTTTCCAAATCCTTTCAAAGATTATGATAATTATTAACCATGTTAATGATGAGAAGAATTTTTTGATATCAACTGAAAATAAATTTTTACAGATTATTTATAACAATTATGTCTGGTTTGGTTTATCGCTCTGCGGTCATCTTGAGCACGAGGGCTAAACAGACCCGGGTTCTACAGTTTAAAGTGGATTCCGAACCACTAGCAAAACATCCATACCATCGCCAGGAATATAACCCGAAGCTGTGATACCAAAGGCCAGAACTAACCACTTGCCAACCAGGCGCATTTCGTCTGTTAAGAAATGTTTTCTAGCGCTCAGGTGCCTCAGGTTTCGGGTTCGATCTCGGTGGTGCATGGATGTTTGTAGTGGTTAGGAATACACTTTAAACAGTAGGTCCCGGTCTATTTTGATTGTGGAGAGTTGGGAATATAGCTGACAACCTTATCTCGTAAAAAAATCCCATCTAATGTCTCGAAATCTGCCAGTAGGCAGGTGGCTTTGTTCCCCGTGGAGCTACGTGGGGCTAATGAAGAAGAAGAAGAAATGTTTTAATATGTGTTCAATTTATGTTTATTTGTATTCAAACAAAAAAATAAACGTATAGAAATTTCCATACAATTTTGTATTTGGTTTTACATATAATTATTTTGTCACAAACATTTAAAAAGATTTTTGCTAATTAGGTAATTAATGAAATATCTGAGTTAAAATAAAAACTACTCTATGATAGGGCATAAAATTTAAACAAGATTTTGCAATTTGATGTATGAAACTCATTTCAATGAATTTCAAATACAAATATGCAAATACAAATTAAAAAACAAATACTGTTTACATATGTAAAAAGAAAATTTTAGTAAATTTAATACGATGCTGCTGGACTATTTTTTCTGAATAACTTGAAACACGCGATTTGGCATAGATTTAGTTAAATTTTAAATCCATATTTCAGAATATTTTCCCATTTCTTCTTAATATGACTTCCAATTTATATGAAAATAATATTGCTTGTTATTTTCGTATACTTTGAGAGAAAAGTTTTCGATTGAATTTAGGTCAAACTAAATCCAACCAAAATAAAACATTAGTATTTCCTGTTTTAAACTATTATGTTGTTGATTTAGATATATGACTGGCAGTATTATCTTATTGGGACTTCATTTAGGCTCTCTTTAAAGTGACCTGACAGGTAGACTTCCTAAAAAACTCATTGATATTTACGTAAGATCATTTTGTCACCAACTATTTGTAGATCCCATACGATGTTGTTGTTACATATGGTTTTTATTAGAACTCAATCCTTGCAAATTTGGCCTTTATGGTAGAAACACAAAAGAACATATAATCAAATCAAAATGACAAAGGAAAATACCAGATATCCTGAACAAAAACGATCGAAATGCTTTTTAAAATAGTTGAAAACAAGTTGAATTTTTAAGGATAAAATTTAAAATCTAGAAGCCCCCTAATGAAAGCCCATGTGATCGGGATATGTTTTTTTTTTACCCTCCAGTGAAGAGTACACAAAACACTATTTTGCTGTAGGTTAGATTCCAGTCCCGAGCAAAACAAGTAGCAGGGCCTTATTTATTTTCTCCGTCTTACATGAAACACACATAGAGTATAGAGTCACAAATACAAATCACACACAAATCAGAGTTCATAATCCCTATTTTTTTGTCCAGATGTTCGGCCAGACAATTGTGTTAGTTCTTAATCTAAAATTGACAACAGCCTCACTGCGGGGTTTTTTCCACTAAATTTTTTCCACTCATCTCAGACTTTTCCGTTGGTGTTACATAATAATTCACTAGTATACGATGACTTAATTTTGCCTCCTATAGTTCTCCTAAAAAGAGTCAAGGGGGATGGGAAACTGTCCAGGAATTTCTTCTGCACCTTTTTTGCCAGATGATCTGCCTTTCTTTTTCCATCAATTCCAGCATGTCATGGAATGCGTTGGAAAATGATGTAATTAACGTTTTCATTAAGGTTATTTTGGTTTTTATGTGATATTTGTCTGTAGAATTACCAGAACATATCCCATAAGCCTACTGTAAATTTTTTTCTTTAAGTCATATCAATAGTAGTTCATATGTGCAGAACGTTTTAGTTAAATTATTTTTCTTATCCGAAAATTTAGATATTTGCATGTGGAGTTCCAGTACGTGGCATTTTTGCTGACATAAAAAAACTCCCTTTATGGTATTTAAATAAACAAGCATTTCTGTATAGTTTCAAAAGATTAATACAAATATTTACATTATATAATTTCAAATTTAACTAGGTAGTTAAATGAGGCATTTATTTACTTGTCTGCAAATGCTATTTCATCAAGTGTACTGGTCGCTTTTAAAGTTCAAAATTTACCAACTACAAAGTTGAAAGTTTACCTACTACGAAGTTGAAAATTTGCCTGTTTCAAGGTTGAAATTTGCCTCTACAAAGTGGAAAATTTGCCTATTACAAGGTTGAAAATTTGTCTAATACTACGTTGAAAATTTGCTTACTAGATTACTATTCCTTCTTGTAGTTACGTCTTTACTGTTTACCATACAGTGCTTTTATACAAAGGATTATTAAAAGAAATTTTAGAATAATTGAGAATCTTACATATTTTATGTTCATACTTATCTTTTCTTCTTTTTGAAACAAACCATTTACATAGAAAAAGGTAAGTAAGGTAAGTTTTCTACTTTATACAATTTACCTCTACGATGCTTTTTAATAATCCAAGAATTAAATAGATTAAATTATGAATATGTGTCACTTTTTCCATTCTACCCAACGTTTTCAGAGGATTTTCATTACAGTAAACTCCAAAGTTAAACAAAAAACGTTTATTATATAAGAAAACAAAAAAGGTTTTATATTTATGTTATACCATCATTTCGAAAACTATTTGGCACGAAAAAGATATTCGATTTATTTATTTAATTAACTTAATCAACACCGTAAAATTGGTTCATTACATAGACATTTTTGAAATTCATATTAAATATTACCTTTATTTAAAATAGTAGCATTTCGAGTAATATACTTTAGTAGCAGACTGCATTTTATTTAAATTTTCACAAACCTAATTTATTCTTTCACTTTTCAACTTTGTTGTTGATAATATTAATATTTTTTTCTAAATAAGAATAAAATTTAATAATCCAATTTACTTCAGTTATAATAGATTAAATTAATGTACAATACATTTCAGGAAGATCAGAGAGTTATTTATTAAGCATAAAAAGAAATATGGAATTTGTTACATTCATAATAAAAAATATATAAATTAGTTATGTAGGAATTATGAAATTGATACTAGAATTAGATATTCAAATAAATTTATAAATTAGATTATCAAAATTTTCGGTTAGAGCCGGCTGTTGTAGCACGTTGAACTTCTATTTTATTGGAGTTGGTTCGAATCCCAATTACCACTGGACAGAAAATTGTACAGGGAAAAATAGATGATAATTCATAAGCCGAAAACTCCTTATCTTCTGAGGAGGTAAGGGAGAAAATTACAAACCTCTCAGTCTCCATACCTGGAGATCTTCGTTCGGAAATGTGATGACAAAATGTATTGCAGTATAATAAGCTATACTGTAAGCTCACAACTTAGTGAATCTTTGATAATACTGAACCTACTACTAATTGTAAAAATCATTTCTTCTGAAAACAATATCAATATTTAAATTATTTAAATTCTACAATTTTAAAATATATTAAATACATAGTATTACGAACAGGTACAATACGAATACGAATTGGTGCGATTATATAACTAACTAACTCCTATTTTGGACCATTCTCTACTGTCAGATTTCGAAACAGGAGATTTTCAGCCCTACTCCCAATGTTCTAAAGAGATATGAGACAGGGACATATTACTTAAAGTTAATTCTGTCACAGCAAACATCTATGGCATCTCCGGGACTCGAATTCGAAAATTTTGACAACGAGCTGCAGCCGCTCAGCCCTTAGGCCCACAATTATGTGTATAATTTTAAATTAAATGATATACAAACAGTTTAATTCAAATGAATTTCCTATTTACTAAATAATATACTTAAAATCTTGATGAAGATCTAAAGTGTATAATCCTATTTAGAAGAAAGCATGAAAGAGGACATGAATTCAATATCTATACACGATTTCTGCTTTTAGAAACGCAGGAAACGGTGGTAACTGTAATTATTGTACAAACGACTTCCAAAGTTAATTGAATTTGATGTTACTTTTTTTGCAAGTTTTCATTAAAATGAATCAGTAAAAGGCTGTTAACTTTTTTAAAACATATATCGAAGATACTATTGTTTTCAATACCGACCACTTTACACTCATGTTCAATCAGTAATTGTAATTCATAGTCCAGTAAAGATTTAATTTCATTAGCTGAAAATTATATCAGGCTATAAAAATAATCACATCTTCATCATCAGTCATGCAACAGCCCCATGGCTCACCATGGCCAAAGATCGTCTGAATGCTAGCAGATTTATGGACGGCAGACTTTGCGGGAGTAGAGTTTCCGCTCTACGGTCATATTAAACCTGGACCTAAAGTTTAAAGTGGATTCAGAACCACTACAAACATTCATGGCTCTTCCGGGACTCAAACCTGAAACCTGTGGCATCGGGCGCCAGAGGGCTAGTTACTCGGCTATCAGGCCCCAAAAACAATTAAAATTTTTTAAAAAAATGTGTTTAAAACTTTGTACAATTTATTAGTTTCCTCCCTAAAAAAATAGTTATACTAACATATATATACATTTATCTATTAAATAAGATTTATTTACTAAAAAAAATATTGATTACCAACTCAACCCTTAAAAAAAGTCCTCTAGAATTGTTTACAGCATTTTTAATTACCCGTCACATTAATGAGGTTTCTTGCTTCATGTTTATTTATTTATTTATTTTTTTTTTGCTGAACAAACTTTATCACCGTTAAAGATTGATTAAATTTTGAATGATCGGTTCCCCCAATACGTGTTGAACACAGTATGTAAAACAAGCCCTGATTATTTTACGTGGCTGCTTTTTTTTTTGTACGTGTATATAATTAAGCCTTCCCAGTCCTCGTCGCTGCGGTGATCAATTTACCCAGATATGTTACCAGATCTTTGTGGACGTCTGAAAAAGGGCGTGGAACAATCCATCTCTTTTCGGAGGTGAGGCAGAAAATGGATAACCTTTCCAGTGGGAATTATAGTGAAAAGATAGAGTAGGTGTCATTATAAAATTTGAAGTTTCAAAATTCGATGAAAAGGTGCTGATATGTGTATGATGAATGATCATTTTTAATTACGGTCGCTCTTAAGATAACAAGAAAAAAGTTGATATAAAGATATCCACAAATTTTGTATCCATTTACTAAAGAGATATAACAATCCTATTGCTGTTTTCATATTTATGGTATGTTTATTAGAGGGCATACAGAAGTAGAACAACGGGTAAGTAGCAGAACCAGTGTTACCTAAGGTGTATGGTATGGTATGTCACTCTACTGACTCTACTGTCATTTTTTGCACATTTTAGACTAATTAGATCTGGATTTTTTGGTGGATCTCTTAAATCTCTTAAGCTTGGTGGATGTTGGATCTCTTAATGTGGATTACTAACCACTTAGAGACATCCATGCCACCACCCGGATTCGAACCTGAAGCATGTGGTTATCAATGGCTAGAGGTCTAGTGAATTGGCTGTCAGGTCGCTACCTAAGGTGCCCCATCTACACTATACCTATATTTTACCATTGTAATTCGGAAATATGGAGCTTGATGGCCGAGTGACTAGTGCTCTGACACTCGGCGCCACAGGTTGCGGGTTCGAGTATTGGCAGTACCATGGATATTTGTTTGAAATCCCATTTAAATCGTAGGTCCTGGTCTAATATGGCTGTAGAGCGTTAGATGTAAGGCTGACAACCTTATCTCGTAAAAATTAAACATTCCATGTTTCGGAATCTACCAGTAGGCAGACGGCCTTTCTCTATCATGGGGCTATTACGCCAATGAAGAATAATAATTTGGAAACATTTTTAAAGGAAAATTCTAGGAAATATATTCTTCCTCTCACCTTCTTCAGTCCAACGGAAGATGTGAGCAGATTTAGAGTGGATATGCTTCCAATATTTTCCTGTATTACCATTTACTATACTTGAGTATGAGCTCACTTAGTTATTTTTCTTTATTACAAATGTCGCATTTCATGGCTTTGAACAAACATCTAGTAGCCTCGTTACAAGAACTGTTCATCAAAGTATGATGAGGTGAAACCAGTATTTCGGGAAAAGTTTTAAGTATCATTGCCTGCATCTACATGCCATACGGTATAAGACCCAAAAGAAACTCACCAGGTAGCCTGACTGTCACTATCGATGTGAAACGATTTACTTACATTATCACAATCAAATAGAATCCTATCGTGTTTGTAAATGCCGCCACCAATGATTGGAATCTAATCTGTCCTAAAAGTTAGTTTTGAATGTTACACTAGTTCATGAATTGGTAAATATTCACAGTGCTATATCAAAATAGTTGTAAAATTCCAATAATATTTTCATAGAAATAATTGAGCCGAATGATGTTCATTAAACGTTGAATGATGATATTATAAATGTAATTGAATGGCAAAAATATTATAGAGAGCGAATAATGTCTTAACAATTCAATTACAATTACCGACTGCAAAAAGAGGTACGGAAAAAAAAAAACTCCCCAACACCAAGAAAGACTTGTGTTAGATAAACGAAATTTGGTAGGCGGGTTTATACACCTGAAAGATGGCATTTGATTCAATTTTCGCATTTTTCGCATAAGTGTAGCGCCACACGTAATGTACAAATCAGGTTTGCTTTAGATGCGTGCTGTAAAGCTCGAGAGCATTATCGAGCTTTGAAACTTGACGTATTGAGTCATGTTAGCCAAGAAGGCCTTTAAGAAGACGAAGAAGCCGTTATCAGCAGCTCACCGATTTTGAACTAGGGCGTATAATAGGCTACGAGAAGGTGAATTTTCTTTCCGCGATATTACAGAAAGATTCTGGCTGGAATGTATCTATTGTGCCTGATTGTTGGGAGCAGTGGTTAAGGGACGGCACTGCCTCAAGAAGACCGGGTTCCGGGCGACAACGTGGCACAACTGAGAGGGAAGACCGCCGTATTCGGCGTGCAGCTGTAGTGCATCGTACTGCGTCTGCGGCAGAGCTGCAGTTGGTACCACAGTGACAACGGACTGTTAGAAATCGGTTACTTCAAGGATAGCTCCCGAGCCAAACGGCCTGTAGCGTGCATTCTACTGACACCAAGCTATTGCCTTTTGAGATACCAGTGGTGTCAAGAGAGAGCTTATTGGAGATCTGTTGTGTTTTCGGATGAAAGCAGGTTCTGTCTTGATGTCAGTCATGGCCGAGTGTTGGCCAGAAAGAGGCCAATGGGGAATGCCTGCAACCAGACTGTCTGCGACCTAGAGTCATGGTTAGACTCTAGACACTGGAGTCATGGTCTGAGGAGCAATTTCTTATACAACAGGATCACTCTCGTGGTTATCCCAAGCACACTGACTGCAAATTTGCACGTCAGTCTGGTAATTCAACCTGTAGTGTGGCCCCTTCAAGAACAGCATTCAAGGGGAGATTTCCAACAGAATAAAGCTCGCCCCTCATACCGCTGTTGTAACTCAACGTGCTCGACAGAGTGTCAACATGTTACCCTGGCATACGATTACCAGATCTGTTTCCAATTGAGAACGTATGATATCATTGGACGACAACTCCAGCATCATCCACAGCCAGCACTGACGTAACAAGTACAACAAGCATGGAACTCCATACCATAAAATGATATTCGGCACCTGTATGATACAATGCATACACACTTTGCAGGCTTGCATTCAAAATTCTGGAGGTTACACCGGTTATTAATGTAACAGCATTTTGCATTTGAAATGCATTTTCCTCATCTTACATTAACCAGTGATGTCTAAAATTTAATCAATTAAACATATTAACTAGACAAATGGATTGTTCGAATTTCATTACTCTACGATAATTTCTTGCCTTTGGGATTTTTTTTTTCGTCAGCGTATATTTACTAATATATCTTATAACAATATTAGTTTTATTTATACATATAACAATATTATTATGTAATCTATTAGTAATTATTGATTTATTATTATTAACATGTTAT